>JAVTVY010026784.1:0-114799 GCA_036873755.1 Hanleya hanleyi | reverse complement strand
TTGTCGATCCGATACCAAGTTGCAGGGAGAGAAGTCGTACCAATTGGTTATACCTATTGGTTATAATCCCCAGAAGGGAAGAGAGGTGGCAGTCTTCGCACCGTGGAGCCGGCGGCATGTCAATCTGACGGGAGTTGCACAACAAGAACATCATCAACGACAAATTAGGCTTCTCATTTTCTCTTCCGGCATTCTTACCTTGATAAGTGGGGATAAATTTATGCTAAGTATATATTATAGCAGTCATACCAAACAACAGTACCCTTTATCTATTAACTATGAGGAATATTTGATTTTTACTAGTTGGAGCAAAACTGACTGACCGCTCAGCAATAAAAAAAAATAGAAACTTTTTCCGACAAACCGACCCAAACTCACTGACCAACTGGAGTATGGATCCCCGTGCTATAACATTGTCTGACACCCGGTTTTCTTCATAAATTGATTCTGTATATCAAACAATTCTGAATTGTTTTTTCTTTATCATTTTTGCAAAGTTTATTGGAGTGGGAGGTCATGCATGTAGTTACTTGATGATCTTATTACTAAAGAAATGAGGATGTTATCTAGCTGCATTTTCATGCGACCCCCCCCCCCCTCCCTCCCCCCAGGACACATTGACCAGGTGAACAAAATTGTGTATTCCTATGAATCTAGGTACTGATCTTAGTTCTTGTTAGTGAGTTTTGTCTGGAAGACGTTCCCGGAGCCGCGATGCTTGCCCTATCCATTCCCAATAGCTAGTAATAAATATATTTGGCAAGGGTATCTATTTTCTAGAAAATACTGAACATCTGTGGATAACCAGCAATTGATAACTGTCCTATTGTTCTTAGATCTCATTGGCGACTGTTAAATACATCTGTCAGGGAGGCATTACCTGTGACGAGCCTGGTGAGTAAAGATGCGAATCTTCTGCTCATATAGTGTGTATTAAATAAATAATGCAATCCTACATATGCTATAATATCTGTACCAGTCTAAAATTTTGGGTGGTCTTTCGAAGTCCATGACTAGACAGGTGGAGATTTGGGGAATTCCTCAAAAATAAGTAGATGATGTTTTTAGGTCAATTCGATCCTTCTGATTACGAAAATTGCTGTTACCAAAATAGTTTTTTTTTAACTGAAGGTCTCTTAAATGGCGATAAAAATGGCTGCCATCAATCTAATTCTATATACCCTCAAACTCGTATCGAAGCGATTGCTGAAACATTCCTACAGTATAGGGTATCATATTCAGCTTTCCACTGATCATTTATACACATACATCGTTGAGTACAGTCTCACGAGTAAATTCAATGTGACGGCCGTTGTTCTCGTATATTCGGAGTTTTGTATTGTTTTCCATTCCTAAACGATTTCTTTTCTCAAAGCACAAAAAAGCAATATAACCGGAGTGCTATGCAGCAAAATTCACTAATATATTTAGATACTGAGTGCGTTGAATAGTTGAAATGTAATTAGGAAACTGTCGAGAAATTGTTCGAATACATTCGGATCTATGACGCCACTTTGATTTCAGCGCACCTGGTAGCAGTCATTGAATGGTTGATGTATTTGATGTATTTGCTAAAAAAAAATGTTCGAACCTGCAAATGTTCGAAATTGTTTGAGGAGCCTATGCGCATTTGTATAGGAGACATCAAAATGCACTAATTTTCGCTTTGAAAGGCTCAATCAGTCTCTTGTTATCAGATTGTACACCTCTCACTGTCAGATACACCTTCTGATCGATTGAGCTGAAAACGAGTCGCGCAGCTTGTGTATGGCTCTTGGCCAATCGACATCGCTCATTACCAAACCGCCACAGCGGAGTTGGGCAGAATATTAAAGCTAAGAAAGACGTTTTAACGCGGGCTCATATTACTTGGGCGTCTATCTTTTAATTTATGAGATATACCGGATGCATTTTGCGTCGCTGTCGTATACAGATAAATGCTTTCCGTGTCAGTGATGTAATAGCCCTATTTATACATCATCTGATGGAAAGCGACAAACTATGTGACATTTACATAGAAGAACGACCCAAACGGGGAAAATATCAGTAGAATACTATTAGGTTATTACAGTTGTTTCTACAATATGGAATGGTATGGTACAAGTCTATGTTGTGATGAAAACCCGCATTGGGCGAGACGCCGCGGGTTTTCATCACAACATGGACCAGTAAATAAAACTAAAGTATTTGTTACCGACTTTTTATTTATGTTTGAATCAATATAATTTTGTTAGATAAAACAATGTAACATCAATATATTCAACTATAACAAAAAATTCAAATATAGAACCCGTAAATTCCTAGAATGCAATAGACTCCAATTCTGTAATTCTGCAAATATCATGAAAATCTATTATCAGCCTCTACTTTTCGAACTTCATTTGAGACAAATTTGACTGACTGTGTAATGTTACTTTGAATTACATTTTATATTCATATTAAGGATACTGAGTGCAGACACTTGTCCACACCCTCTAGAATACAGCTAAAAGTATGCCTTATAGCTATGGAAATGTGTATGTCTGTTGAAAGCGCATTTCTTAAGGCTTCCAAATACATGTATTTAAATGTGTTCATTGTAAATCTGTAGGTTGTGAAGACATTCAAATAAAAAAAAAACAATAATAACAACAAAAATGAGCCTTATTTTTTAGATAGCTATTTTCATAAAAGTATTCAACTTATCGTAAATTATTCCCCATTTCTTGTCAAAGACAACTCCAAGAGGAAATCAGTGTCTCAGGGGGTTTTTTTCAATTTTGGCCTAGTTCTTATTCTATTGACTTTTAATTCAACTTCAAAGTTCAAAACTGTGAATTGTGCGATAGTAGTATACAGCGAGGATATACAGTCAGGTTGACCTAAAAAATTTGCATATCACGTGACCTTTGACCTTTGCGTCAGCCAATCAGAAGCGAGTATTTTGACCTCGCCTGTATGCCTTGGTTCTGAGGTTTTTCCATCACGGGGAGTGCATGACCTTGGACTATGTTTAGACATGTTAGGTGATTCCTCCGCGGTGATGCAGTTTGGCGGTGATGCGGTCTGCCTCCGCGGATAAAAAGTAGTCCCCGAGCTTCAAATACGCTGCATGGTCCGATTGGGTCGTATGAGGTATCAATGTAAAGCATTCGTGAAGGCGCATCCACTGTGATGGGTGTGATGTAGAACTGACGTCATTCTGCGCATGCGCAGTAGACAAAGTGTTTGGAAATACACGTTTTAGGGTCTAGGTGGGCCACTATTGGTCCTATGGAGTCGTATCAGGTATCACGGTGAAGCACTCGGGAGCATCTGACGCGGTGGGCTAGACATGGAACTGACGTCATTCTGCGCATGCGCAGTGGATAAAGTGTATGGAAATAGACGTTTTGGGGTCTAGGTGGGCCACTATTGGTCTGATGGAGTGGAGTGAGGTATCAATGTAAAGCAGTCGCGAGGGAGCATCCCCCTGGACCAGTGTGTCGTCCGTGTTCAACATTCTACGCATGCGCAGACAGGGAATTGTAAGAAAAGTGCATTGGAAGGAACGTTTTGGGGGCGACCGGGGCCCCTAATAGACTGATGGGGTCGAGTGAGGTATCAATGTGAAGCATTTGTGAAGGAGCATCCGACTGGGTAGATGTGACGTAAAACTGACGTAATTGTGCGCATGTGCAGTATACTAAGTGTATGGACATAGACATTTCGGGGCTGACATGGGTAACTATTGGTCCGATGGAGTCGTATGAGGTCTTATTTTGAAGCGCTTGTAAAGCCGCATCCGCCTGGATTAATGTTTCATCCGTGTTCAATAGTCTGCGCATGTGCAGTCTGGTCGTAGTATAGAAAGCAGGCGTTTTGGCGGTGCGTGGGGAGTGTTTGGGTACTAACTCACTATGGGTCCATGGTTGTGGCTGGGTGGTGTGGGTTCTGCGCAAGTGTGTGACGTCACTTCCGGTTTCACTAAAACTACCTCCGAACACAGAAGAGTTCTAATTTTTCCTTTGACGTAGGGCCGGATTTTACATCCGGGTTTTCCCCGGCCCGGCCCGGCCCTCTACAATGAATGTCCAGAAAACAAAGCAAGAGCACTGCAGTAAAATAGAGGTAAATGGCTCGAAAAAATACATGAAACCCTGTAACTTATAGTAATAAACTTAATCTATAGGTGTTGGATGAGTCTCCACTCGCCGTCTTTCTGGTCTTTACCCGCACCTCGAACCTCTATCATTTTTTTCACTCTACTTGCTGCTCTTGTAACTCGTCGTCAAAATGTTTGTGCTGGAATGCCCGCTCTTAACCTAGACCAAAACATGTAGTTGGTATGTGGGCTGATTACATTGGCTGTCTATTTTACTGCAGTGCTCTTGCATTGTTTTCTGGACATTGATGGGGTACATTTGGACCCATCATAGGCCATTGATTGACTACTTTCTTAACGGTGTTCAAGGCAAGTTTGACTGAATCCCCACATGTTTGTTATGGCCTTCATGGCCGCTTGTTTTATGCTCATATAGAAACACACAAGACAGAGTTTTTTTGGTGAGATCTCATTTTGTTTTTTATTCAACAGTAAATAAGAACAACAATGTGAGAACAACCACTTGAAAACTGAAGCCCAGAACAGGGGGCTTGTACATTGAAATCGATAGAACTTAAGCCCAGAACAGGGGGCTTTTCGTGAACGAACTTAAGCCCAGAACAGGAGGGCTTTTCGTGAAAGAACTTAGGCCCAGAACGGGGCTTGTACATTGAAATGATCGGCGGCCCAGCCATATACGAGTACATATCGATCTTCGGCCTTGGGGTATTCGTCAAACATCTGTACGATGGTAGATAAGGTCCTCCCCCGGCATCGATGATACAGGCAAAACAAGCAATATTGTCCACACACGCTATTGGTCAGGCTTTGCAACGTTTGACTGTTCCAACACTACGTCTCTGTGCCTTGATCCACGAAGTCTGTTAAATCGGGATGGAGGGATGGCAGGCCGTACGGGTCAAAGTATTCGCCCTGCTATTTTGTCAAGTACACGGTCACACAATGTTCACCGGCCCGATCCATCGGGTCCGTATTGAGAACGTAAGCAGCAGGATACATATGGTCTAATGGGAACACATCTCGGGCGAACACCCCTTGAAAGACCATACGTGTCCTTGGGTCATTCTCCAGCACGGTGGTTATCTGGTCTGTATCCATGTTAGGTGGAAAAGTCACACAGGACGTTGCGCGCCTTGTCCACTTGAACGATGTTGTCAAACTCGGCGTAGCAGATCACATTGACGGGGGTCCCGAGGGTTCGTGCAAAGTGGATTTCCAACCGTAAATTGCCTTGCTTGGCCAGGGCCAGCTGATGGTCGTTCTCTAAGGTGGGGGTCGGATCGAAACAGAACAACGTGTATCCGTTCGCGTAGTCCTCCCGACTGATCATATTCCCTTCGTCCGGGTGGATTTAACCGGTGGCTGTAAACAGGCTCTGAGAGGCTCGAATGGAATTCCCGCTCCCAGAGTTCGGTGTTAAGGCCGTGGCTGACCTGTTGTCCGTCCACATGCAGGGCCACAAAATTGATGCCGAAATGTTGAAAGTCAAACGGGTTCTCTGGGTAGGCTCGGCTGAAAATGGTATTTTTCACACAGGCCAGGATCAATCGTGTGGGTAGTTCCCCCAGGAACAGGTTTTCTTTGTTGGCGCTCATATTTCCAGCAGGCACAGAGAACACTTTGGGTTGTACACGTCGGGTAGGGTACTGGGCTGGTTTTGTTTCCAAGGCTTTCATGTGTCCCAATTGAACTTTTCGGACATACACCACTGCGTCTTGGATGACAATCTGATAGTCAGCTGCATGCCCCTCTACGTTACTGGCCATCAAAGCGAAGCTCGGAGGCGCCCGTATCAATCGGATTTTGATGGGGATCTTGTTCAAGAGGTATCGGTCTTGCATGAAGAGGTATGCGTGCAGTCGACCCATGAGATCCACCGAGACGCCGTTTGCGGTGAAAGCCTTCCGTGTGTTATATCCGACATTGTCCACCGTGTCCATGTGCTCGGCTGTGTCCTGATGGAATAAAGCGGCTGTCAGCTGAGATTCTTTTGCCTCTCATCCATACGACAACAGTGTCTCGTTGTAGGCTCGATAGGGGTACGTGTTGGTCGAGTCACTGAGTTTGTCGCTGATAAAAATATCCACCTGCAGCCAGAGATTCGTCGGGCCCACCGTTGCAGCTTGGACGATTCCGGAGCCATCTCCATTGACGACCTTGGCTTTCACATACAAGTATGTATGAGCTAAATCCAGGTAGGCCGTATCTGCAATACTGATGGTGAACTCGATGGGCCCTGTTTCGTTGATGCTGGAGAGCTGGCGATGCTCCACCCATAATCCTTTTCGGCACTTGTCTGTAGGTGGGACGGTCCACAAATCAAATTCACTGTTGGTGGAGGGACAGGATTAAGGATTAAGGACATGCTTAAGAAAAGATATCCTGGGTCCACGATTTGCGTCGTCGCTGGGTCGGTCGTCGACTGTGCTTTGGCCACCAAGACGCCTCCCGCTTCTTTGGCCCGCCGTTTTAAGGCTTCTTTGGGTGCCGTGCCACCGAAGACATCACCGGCGACTTGCAGTCCACTGCGTACCGCTTGTTTGTCGATCGCTTTCACCCCACGCGTCATCAAGGGCAGGAACGTTTTGACGATGCTGCCGAGTATGTTCCCCAGCCCATGTCCTCGTTGCATGCGTGCACCTGCAAATACCGGAAGGCCACCGCCGGCCTGTTGGGCATAATCGTCCATATAGCTGCGTGCATCGCACTAGTAAGGTACTTTCATTATACAAAGTGGGGAGCACGTGCTTGTCGAAAATGAAGTATCAGCACCACTTTTCCTCGTTCGGGTGCCACCGGTCGTCCCGTGTCATCTCTTATATCCACCGTGATATTGTTGATGTCGGTTTGTCGTACGGGTAGGTAGAGCATGTGGGTGATTTGATCTCCATGCGTCTTTTTAATGGGGACCACCCGTAACAATGGTGTGTTGATATCGCCCACGATGTGGTTTTCGACATAAAGTCCGTACATACTCGGCTTCATATCCATCGGGATGTGGCCATGGTCCTCGGATGGATCCCTGTAGGTTGGGTGAGCGAGACCCAGCATTTGCTGTAGGATAGGACTCAGTACGACACTCACGTAGGCGGTAAGGAGGATCTGTGCCTTTTCGTTGTATGCGTTGTAAGTCCACATGATTCTTGAGGGGAAAGGATTTGACGTATTCGTGACCTCCCGTAGAGCCTTATATTGTAACAGTCTTGTCAGCCCCTGCATGAACTCCTTGGGGGTATTGATATTGGGGAGAGTGAGTCGGGTTACTTTGCCTTCGTAGGTAACCTCGTACCACACTTCATTGGCTCGCAAGTTGTACCACGAGTAAGGGCATTGGAAATCCACGAGGCCACATTCCCATCGTCCAGGTAAATGCAACGGTTGCGGTAACTGGGTCATGTACTTGGCCAAGGTGTTGTCAGGAAACACATCCAGCGAACTGTTACTGGGTATGGTGAAGTAAAACATGGCGACTGAGCTGTCCTGCTGCTGCTGTTGGTTTTAATAGGTGTTCCAGGCCTTGGGCGGTTGTATCCGGCGTCGTGTTCGTCGCGGTGACTTTCTACGTGTCACGGCTCTGGAGATGTGGGGTGTCTTGATCAAGGGTGTTTTTTTGAAGGCCCGTTGCTGTGGTGTTTTGGGGGGGTGACTCCGGTTCCCACTCGGCTTCCCAAGAAGTTAGCGGGCCACTCGGCGATTGCTGGGTCCGCTGCATCCGGGCCCAGCGCTGGGGGTCCCCCTCCAATTCCTATGGTACATGCATGTCTTTCAAGCCTTGAGGAGGATCCGTGTGCGACCTGCGTTGACGCATCAGGTCATTCACTAAATCCGTCATGTGAGTACTTGGGACCACCTGATTCTGTACCAGTAGATCACCTTTATCATTCCAAGTATTGTTAGGATTCTGTTTCATCCGTTGTAATACCAGGCCAGCTTGTTTCTTGAACGATGCAGGTACACTCTTCAGGACTTCATCTTGCACCCACTGTGGGGCTGTGGGTGGTACCCCTGGTAATGGCGGCTGTTGGAGCGGTGCTGAGGTCGGCAGTGTGTCGCCTGGTAGTGGTGGTGGTGGTGGTGGGGTAGAGAGGATTTTGTATTGGCCCATGAACGTCATGTATCGTTGAAGTGTCTCATTGTATCGTTGTACTTTCTCACTGTCGCTTAACCCCGGCGTTTGAAAGATCTGTTGCATCTCTTCATCGAGGGTGTTTATGGTCTTCACCGTATGTGGGACAGGGTAAGTCGATTGGAGGTTTTGAAGGAGCCATGGTTCGACGAGGACCATTTTTTTCGTGTGGTTCATTGTCGGCCGAAGTGTCCACCCAATACTGTACCCAACTAATAATAGTTATCATTTATCATAGAAAGAAACAAATGTGTATATTGAACCGACATAATTTGCACAATCGAAAGCTGTGCAGGAGTCTTGGACGATAACTCCTTGAGATGGCAGGCCGACCTATTCTCAGCCAGCTGAGTGTCTATCGTGCTGCTGGAAACTACCTGCACAGCCTTCCGTATATTAATTCAAAGAAACACATTCTACTACAGGTATATACGTATTAACAAAGGCGAGCTCACTAATTCCCAGAGGAACGATAAGCCCACCTTTTCAAAACAAAACAATCAATAAATATGGATACTACATTGTAGATAATATGATTAAACCCAACCCTCGGTCCAAAATATGATATTCTGGACAAAAACTAGTTTTAATAATTTACATTGACATTTTAGGAAAGGGAGAGAGCCAAGACAGACAGACAGGTCCCGGAGAGGAAGAGGTAAATTTTTGTAAAAGACCAAAACGAATAACCCTACTATCCCGTTTTAGACGAATGCCACTTAGATGGGAAACCCAGCCGAAAACCAGGTTCCAGATCAAGCGAACATTCGGACAAAACACGAACAAATGTTCAGTGGCCTCAATGGCATTACAGAAATGGCATTGAAGCCGACGAGTAACATGTCGGTTATATAGTAAATAATTAACCGGGATGATATCACGGCTGAGACGCCAAGAAACATCCCGAACAGACGGATCGATACATTTATTCAAGATATTCCTCCACACCATTATAAAATCAAGGGTGGGAAAACACGAATAACCCGAGGTTGTTGACATATTGGTCGGATAAGAAGACGATAGCATTTTTTGGACGAACAAGGTTGGAACCAATCAAAATTTGGATAAAGGGCCGAGAATCGCCGAAAGGTGTTCATTAAATTCGAATAAAAGGAAGGAACAGAATCCGAATGTGGAAAGCTATTGTCAACAAACTGAGGGTTAAGCGATCTTAAGGACAAACCAACCCAGTAGCGAGCAAAGTCAGTCCATTTCGCCTCAGATCCATTAACAAGCTTCCATATATGCATTAAACGCAATGCATCTAGTTTCGAGACGAGATGAGCAACCAAAAGGCCACCTTCGGAGAACCCGGCATACACAAAATGGCGAGCAATTGGCTCAAAAGCAGAAGTTTTCCATAGAAAGGAAAACATAAGTTTCTGGAACTTTCGCAGGAAACTGTCCGGAAGATCTAGAACACTGCCGACGTAAAGTAATTATCTCAAGGCCACAGCCTTGAGCAAAACACTTTTACCAAAAAGAGACAGACCACGAGTCTTCCAAGATTCCAAGACCTTGGTAAACTTTTCCAGAATCGGGTCCCATGTATTAGACATTAGCTTATTACCAGCAAAGACCCCGAGGATTTTCGCACCATCCACCCATGAAATCCCGAATGGATGGTCGGATCGGGTCTTCCATTTCCCGAGGAGCACTACCTTGGTTTTAAATATATTTAACCTCGAAGCGAAGGCCACCGCAAATAGATTACTCCAGTTAATGAGGTGGGTTAGGGCCAAATTTTAGGAAGATCGTGGCACGCTGGACCAAAACACCAAACTTGGCACATCCATCACTTGAGACATATAGAACAATATCAGAAGGGGTACCCGTTGCTCTGGGTTCTCGAAGGGGCCATTTTTTTAATTCAAAGTTAGCCTCTCAACAGCTTCTTTAGTTTTATTATCCTTAAAGCTGACCTGACCTTATTTAATGCACGAATGGTAGCGAAAAAAATTATATTCACAGATTTTAGTTCCAGTTGAATAATACCCGGCGGAACTAATCCGAGTGCCGAGTTCACGCTGCTAGTCTGCCAACTTCTCATCCAATTACATTTACCTCCACCGCATATATAAAGCCTGAATCTGATGGGGACCTTGCCAGTCTGAACTGACACTCCTACTGTGCACATCATATTCATGTTGTCGTTGTCACCAGCCAAAATTCGAGCTCTGTGAGCATCATATCACATTCATTCGCAAACAGTATAAATATATATGAAAAAAAATGGGTAATAAAATCGGAAGGATCTAACAACTAAACACGATTTAGACATACCTTTCAGTATTTCCTCAACACAATGAAACCTGTTGGTCCCGTCACCAGTTTCTACAGCATTGTATTTCAATTTACCTCACTCGACAAAGAGGGCACACGAAGCGACTGTTCTTCATTTGATAATTCTCGAGGCTCTACACGATGCACTCCACATGCGATGTCTTTTTTCGATACCCGGTATGACGATACTGCTACAGGCCAACCCATGTTGACCGTTTACTGTGCCAAGGGGACAATGCGAGACTTGCTGTTGCTGTTGGAGACTATTTGCGCAAGCCGGAATGGCAAACTTCAAATACGGAGTTACAAATTGAGAGCCCTTATTGCGATTGTCAGTCCGTCCAGTATTTGACCCATCCACCAGTTGTATAGAAAGGTGAAATCTTTCAGCATTCGTGGTTGGGAAATCTGGCGTATCTGACCTCCAACCCTTGGCCTTCAGTCACTATGACCAATTGAATAGGTCACTTCCAGTGACGTGAAAAGTAGGACTTCGGAAATGGCCGCAGATCTCGGCGAATATTCGGAAAAACGGACTTTACATCTAGCCAAATGGGTCAAGATAAACCATCTTAGGTCCACATGGGTTGTGCAGGGTCTCGTATTGAAGCGTTCGTCGAGGGTTCTTGGGGCCAGGTTACTGGGAGGTGGATGCAATATGATATTCTGGACAATCACAAAATTCGGAATAATGGATATTACAGGACATGTCGCCAGCAATGGCGCTCACTACACAATTTTTTACAAGGGTTGTGGGATAGCGCGGGCGATAGGTTGCGCTCAGTATGGCATGATGAGTCTAGCCTGACAAGTTACCACCTCCTGCATGTTATCGGAGTTAAAGAACTAGATGTGACTGAATGATGGGGTTAGGTACAAATGAGTGAGTCACTGAGTGAATCGTGCCCAGCGCACGGCTCTAATGATGGGGAGTAAGATCCCTACATTCATACACCCAACTAAATCTAGCATCTAATGTCTTATCACCTTGACGCAATCGAATGAGAGAAAGAAGGATTAACAGCACCAACAACAACAGCGAGCATTTTGCGTTTACACAACAAGCATTTTGTGTATTACACATTTTATTTATCCCCTACGTCATCACATGGCAACAAAGCTGTGGGATTCGCGATGGGTGCGGATACAATTCGCCTATGCTATTGTAAGTGTATCAAACGCATCATCGACCATGTTCGCTCTTGTTCGTGTGAAATGATCATCCACTCGTTCTGCTTTATTCCTAGGCGTCTTCGGACAGGCCAGAGTACTGTAATGACAACATATCCACCGCCTCTGTGGGTGGTAACCCTGAATCCGCTTCTAATGATGACGTCATTTCTACATCACTTACAATCTATATTGTATCAGCGGCACCCTCAGGTGAGGACACATCCGTGAATGGACATCGTTTTGGGCGATGACATGACTTCCATAAAAAAAATGTCCATCTAGCCACAGAACTCAGTAGCTGCGAAAGTGACCTTTGACCTAGCGGATTTCTGAGAGCGGAAACGGGATCACGTTCGTGCATGCACACAAATAATTTGCGGCGGAACTTCTTCAATATGGCTGCACCCTGTGAGGTTGACAATACCACCCAATGGCACCAACTACTATTATTCAACATGGAAATATTTTTGTATAATTTGAATGCATTATCTTCTTGTGATTACAATTAACTTCATTACACAATAAAATGCGACCGAATCGCTCGATTATCAAAGGCACTATTTCGTAGACGGCTCACTATGTGATTGCCATACGCTCCCTATGGGAGGCTCTTTGTTCGTTCTATGTGCAAGGCTAAGTGCCGCCAATACAGAAATAGCGTTTGAGCATGTGTGTACGATGACGTTATGGCATTGCGATAGAGCGATAAGCTGTTACGATATAGCGTTAAGGCGTTCAGACAAGTGAAAAGCGTAACGTCGGGCATGGACACGCGTCACTACGTTTGGTTAATTGTCAATCCCATAGTATATAATGTGGTCATTTAGAGAATTCAAAGCTTCTGATCTATCTTACTAGGGCGTTCGGATGCTAATACAGGTGTTTGCAGGGCATTACTGTGTTGCGTCTATAAAAGCAATCCCGACGTTCACCAGAAGCTACGATATGATGACACAAAAAAATCATATACACGGGTAAGGAGAAGCTGACGCAGACACTGAAAGCGTACTGGCGGACACTAACAGTCCATTGACTCATACTGAGACCCCACCCACTGACAACTGAAAGCACGGCCGCTGATAAGCAAACTACCTTCCAGGGAATGAAACGCAACACTACTAGAGTGGTGGAAAACGATGCCGACGTGTTGAGAAGAAGTCGTATGACCCCAAAGACAAATATATACGGACTGCAAATTTATAAAACCATGACAAGAACCAAAATAGATCCCTGTGATTTTGTATCCCACCCAAACCTAAGTGAGGAAGACTACGAATCTACCTTAATTTATCAGATCGACAGTTACGTTACCCGAAATGCCGTCGAAAAGCTTTCAATTCGAGATCCTGCACGACCAAAGTGGACCCAATATTGTGCATATATGCTCATTTGCCTGGGTGTAGGGTCCATTTTTCGGAAATTTTCAGATGTCCGGCTGTTTCTTTAAGCCTCTGTTTTGCATCCACCCGCCAGTCAGGTAATCAGAATTGACCGACGGTCAAAGGTCAAGGGTCATTTTCGCTTCATTCATCCACCCCGATTTCCCAACAAAGAATGCTAAGAAATTTCACTTTTCTATACTACTGATGGAAGAGTTAAAAATGGGCGGGGTGACAATCAGAATCAAAGTACCTTTCAGTTTATACCTCCGTCTTTAGGAATTTGCAATTGAGTGCGGGCAGGCCTGATTAGTAGACATAAAATGTAACAATTCTTACTTTGTAATGAAATTTCCTAATTACAGTATTTTGAAGTCGGTCTCAGAAAGCTGAATTCACAGCGCAATCGAAATGCACCATATCGAGCCTCAAATGATAATCATGAAATAGAATGAACAGTTGCCTCTTCGTGTTTTTCGCGAGGGAGCCAAATTGACAAACAATGCCGGAGAATTCTGTGACTGGATAAACAAGTGTCTTGGTTTTGAGTTTGGAGCCTACTATAGACAGGTGATCCATGTTTCGAGGAAAACCCACCGGTATGTCTGAATCGTGTTTGAATAGTCATACCCGTAATTATATTACCCAGTTTTTTCAAGATATCTTTATATTGAGGGTTAATGTGTTATAGCATATGATGCTCACAGTCCGAATATGTGCTGGTGACAACAACAACAGCATAAACATGATGTGGACTGTACGAGAGTCTGTTCAGACTGGCAAGATCCCCAGTCGATTCAGGCTTTATATATGCGGTGGAGGCAAATGTACTCGGACGAGAAGTTGGCAGAATAGCGGCGTACTCGGCACTCGGATTAGTTCCGCCGGGTATTATTGAACTGGAAACTAAAATCTGTGAATATTTTTTTTACTACCATTCGTGCATTAAATAAGGTCATGTCAGCTTTAAGGCTGGGAAGCTGAAACTTGCCACACTGTATCCCTGGTTCAGGCGCTACCAGAAAATATCACAAAATTTTTATTTGCGCATTTTCTTCGCCGAAACTACCTGGATAATTAGTAACTAATCATTTATTCGAGAAAAAAACTTTTGAGTTCTTTTTCGAAAACAAAACACATTAATTTGAAGGAATACGAGGAAAACAGAACTGTCCAGTTACACCCTAATGTCATCCATTTTTAATTTACTCATGATGCTCTGTTTCGAGTATTATGCTACAGGCTCAAAATAACTCCAATATAATAAGCTATAACTGCGCTAAGTTACAGCACTAAACATTTCTTCATTTTGGATCACCAGGGAACAGTTCTCTGAGAAGGAAGTCGGGTGGCTGAAATCACCGAAACCAAATAGGTTTATATAATCACCTGTTTAAAAGGTAACAATCGCCCCTTATCCATGCGAAACTTGACAATTCGGCTTTCCATCTCGTAAAATGGGAGAAAAGATGGAAATGCTCAAGACTGGCCGGGATAATTTTTCTGGGGATTCTTGCATTTACCAGGTTTACCCCATGTTGAAGCGTTTACTCCGTCAGACGTCCTCGATGCTCATCGATTAGCATTCGATGAGTTATTTGTTTGAGCTGATCTATCAGCACAGCTACCGAGCTAGCGTATCTGATTCCGCTTAAGCCGGTGCTAGGGTGATACTTCATAATCTCCACATGAACCGCTACAATAAAAGCGCGGCTGAGATACTAAGGCTACGTCTGAGAATCCACCGTATTCTGGGTCCGCATGTTTGGTGTCGGGGGAAGCTTTCCTGTTGACTCATATGGTTGCATTTTAGTCGCCAGACGTCGTCAATTTCCCCCACTTCTTGCTTATCGCTCCAATTTCAATCTTTCTACATTCAAGTTTGAGAGATTAATAGCTGAATTAACTCGAGTTTAGTTCTACACGTGCTTATATAACCACAGTTTTGGACGGGATGGCACGAAACTTCATCTGAAGAGTGTGAGAGTGAACCCAAAAAGGAAAATCCCAAAAAGAGCATCTTGCGCCTGTTGGATGCCGAAATTGTTTTCTGGAAGGCCGTGAAATTACGACGGAATAGCTAAAAGAGCTATATGGTCAGAGAAGGGACTCCAAAACCAAGAAGAAATCAAAAAAGCATCTAACACCCAAAGGGGACCGGGAACATCCGACATACAATTTACATATTATAGCTCTGGTCTATATTGAATGGCCACAGGTCTGGTCTCATGTCCATGGGATTTTGTGTGAATGGCTGTGGAATTACCAAGGGTGAAAATAGGGCCCCGCAATCTTTATTTTTCTAGTCAACATTTTCGGGATAGCTAAAGGGATCTGAGTGAGTGAATAGACACAGGAAAGGGATCAGAAAGTGCATTTAACGCCCATTGAGATCCAGGAACATGAAATTAACATTAAAATAACACGTGTACTTCTATCCATCACCATGTGCATGATTGGGAGTGCTTAGGACGAGTTCAGGGTCAGAGGCAGATTGGGCGGGGGGGGGGGGTCTAAAACTAAATCTAATATATTCCGTTGGTGCCAAGACCATTGCATTTACATGTGCATGGTTCAGCACCCGTGCATTACTCTAATTATATGCCGGTTGTGCTTGTACATCGTGAAAAAAATGACACTTAATAGGGAGGATCCTGTGTTCAATTGTTATTGGTGGATTCAGCTCCACCCTCGCCCCTCCCATCTCTTCCCAATGAACTTTTCTCTGGTGCTCGCAAATGTTTAGAGCTAGCACTTTGTGTCTTTATAACTAATCAAAGTAGGGCCATGTTATTCTCGGAAAAGAGCATGATGGGTAAATTCAGATTTGACGACACGGTGGTGTAGCTTGAAAACATTGTTTTTGGAGTATTTTCTTCAAAATTGGTGTATTTTTATACTTTAAAGCGCCCAATGATATCTTATATCATATCACATGATTATTTACTAATTTACAAGATAATTTAGGCGAAAAAATTGCACAAGCAAAAAGTTTGAAAAATCGATCAGAAAAATCATCAATAAAATGACTTATTTTTATATGACGTCACTGTGACATCATCATAGAGGCCATCTTGAATTTTGTTACATTTTCTGGTAGCATTCGAATCAAAGATATAGTGTGGCAAGTTTCAGCTTCATAGCCTCAGGAATAACGAAAATATTGGAGCTATTGCTAATCTCTCAATTTTTTCCCTGATAATGATGCCCGTTTGGGGGTCAGAGGGCGTCACACGATCCAAAGTAATGGCACCCCTTCTGATATTGTTCTGTATGCCTCAAATGATGGATGTGCCAAGTTTGGGGCTTTGGTCCAGCGTTTCACGATCAAGTATATTACTCTCCGCATGAAACGCCCAGTACAGCAAATAGCTGTACTGTCATCCGCATACAGAGATATTTTTACTACCTTGGAGGAACCAGGCAACTTGACTCCCTCTATATCTGGGTACTTCCGGATCTGAATCGCGAAAGGCTCCAGACAGAGAACATATTAAATGGGAGACAAACTACAACCCTGACGAACACTCCTAGTAACCGGAAATGGTTCCGTAACGAAACCATTAACGATTACAGAACTAGAAATATCTGTATATAACAGATGAACCCACTGAATAAAAGAAGGACCAAAGCCATATGCTCGTATGGCACAAAACATAAAGTCATGTCTCACTCGATCAAAAGCTTTCTCTTGATCGAGTGAAACAAAGGCACAAGGTAATTTTGTTTGCACAATATAATCCGAAATACAACGCAATAAATGTACATTATCCAGTATCGAACGACTAGGCACACTGCATGTCTGGTCATCCACAATAATACTGGACAAGACGCATTGTAAACGGTTGGTCAGAAATTTAGATATAATTTTATAGTCCACATTCAGCAAGGAAATGGGACGCCAAACTTTCAAATTATCCGACTGGGAGGGATCCTTGCAGATCAGAGAGATGTAACCCAGCCTCTGTGAATCCGACAAGGAGCCCTGCCCGAAGGCCAAGTTACTGACAGAACCAAGAATGTCTAGCTGCTAACTCTTCAAAGAAATGGAGGTAAAATTCCTTGGACAGGCCATCGTTACCCGGTGACCTGTCGGAGTTCATTCCCTCGAGAGCATCATAGATCTCCTGTCTCGTGATGGGACCTCCACACACAAGGCGGTCAGGCTCATCCAAATTATCAAATTAGCAAGGTCATCGTCGATGGGCTCAGAAAATAACAAATTTATATAAACATTCCGACACTCATCGACGATGCGATCATGCGTCACCGCAGGTCCATTCGGAGCCTGAAGCTCCGTCAGCAATTTCTTTTTAGAATTGGAATGTACCTTTCGAAAGAAAAATTTGTACGATTTTTCCTGATTGTCTAGAATTTTGGCTTTGGATCTAATTTTTGCCTCATGATAATTCTTTAAATGTAGATCTTTTAATTGTTTCCTAAGTTCTAAACTTTGGACTAAATATTCACCAGAATTTTCGCTATTTGCCTTATATAATTCCCTATAATGTTGGTATAAACGATCAATAATTTCATTTCGTTTTTTTGCATGAGCTTTCCCAAATTTAACATCTAAATCCCTACTTTCACCCTTTAAGTTATCCCACCAATCTAAGGAAATTCCAAATTGACATAATGTCTTATGATAACGAATGAGGACCTGCACTGCCTCATGAAATATCACACCTCAAACCTTTTTTTTTTCACTCCAACTGTTGCTCTTGTAACTTGTAACTTCTCGTCAAATTTTTGTGCTGGAATGCCCGCTCTTAACCTAGACCAAAACATGCTTGGTCTGTGGGCTGATTTCATTGGCACACGCAGAAGAGTTCCAATTTTGACCTTTGACAGCCAATCAGAAGCGAGTATTTTGACCTCGGCTAGCAGGCAAGGTCACATGCTCTCATTTGGACGAGTGCTCAGGTGTTTTTGCGCTGTCAACATCTGGGTTTCCCAGTGGGTTTTCCCATCGTTTCTGCGTCTTCCATCCGGGTACCGTGGTTTTACATCCGGTCCTCATCTCGGGTTTTTCCATACTTATTGTCACGTGACCGGCGATGACCTTTAACCGCTGACATGAACTTTAACTTTTAACCTTTAACATCCGCATGTAAACACACCCATAGCGGTTCCTCCAGTGTGGATGTGCTGTGATGGAGGGGCTAATAAAAGGATTGACCTGTAATCTTTGTTGTTGTTGCTCTCTTTTTGGACTAACCAATCAGAATAGTACGCATCACGGACTACACCCATAGTACGTATAGGCGCGCGTGTGTGACATGGTCTATAAAACACGATCCCACACCCCCATTCCCACGGTTGCAGAGCCATGACGTATCCGTATGCGACTCGCATTATACAGCATTCGACCGTGGTTAATTTAGATATTGATCAAATTATTCACATTATTATAATATTAGTTATTTTTCCTGTGGTTATCATGGGAACAAGGTGTTTATTCAAAATGCTCAAGGGTGCCAGGTGGGCACCCTTCGGTTTCGTTTTCTGCATGGTTCATAGATGTCAAAGCCATTAAAACCTGTTGTGGGACCTTTTGCGCAAGGTTCACCCCTCTGGCTGCCGGACTATATTTCAGCAATCAGATCGTTGACTGGGTAGTCAGTAGTTCTTCGTAATAAATGTTCAGATACAGCCCCCTCGGTTGATATTTGAAGAAGAACTGAAGCGATAATAAACCATGGCAGCTGTGTTTGCACTATTTAAACATACATTATAAACTAATTATTTGGGTTTTGCTGATTATCTGAGCCACTTTGGGAATCACACTGATTTTCTGAAAACATTGCGGTTCCATGCCGCAGACTGAAAGGCAAATGTCCGACTTCTGAGTATAACAGAAGAAATCGGAATGCACTATAATTTTCCTCCATATCTTTCTATTTACGGCTTAATTGCATTTCGAATTGAAAATGAATGATACAGATTGAAGTTATTATATTCAAATATATATACGGACATTTTCGTAAATACGAAATAAATCCCGGTCGCAAACAATAAGGCCACTCACTGGTGATATTCTTGGCATCGCTCTTTAGGAACCATCATCAATTATCACTGACACTTGCTATCGTATCAAGAATTCATCAATTTCTCCAATGTGTGTTTTATTGCAGGAATAAGCCACATGGCTCCTCTCCCAATCACATATACAATATACAATACATGAATCAAATCACCGACTGAAATAAAACGACTGACTTAACAGACAGCTCTACTCTATTTCGTTTGAAACATTTGGAGATGTAGCTCAGTGGTAGAGCGTTCGCTTTGCATGTGAAAGGCATCGGGTTCGATACCCGACGTGTTCAGTTTTATCCATTGAAGCCAAAGTTTGCTGCAACTACCCGTCAGCATTCGTGTGCGACCGAGTACATTCCCCGTGGAATAGAGATTTATAAATATATGTGTCAGGTCCTGTCATCTTCCTTTAAGAATTGCCAGGTCAATAAAAACAACACATTTATTGTAAGACATCGGTCTACATCAGTATCGGCGGACTGCCTTCAGTAGTTCTCAAGACAAGAGTCCTTCTGAAAAGAGGACGGACGGACTTGCGGACAGATGGGAGCGATCACAATACCCGCGAATCCAATCGGGCCGAGGGGTGAAAATACATATAGGCACGTATGATTTTAGAAGAACCCTCATGAAAATGTCAACTCACCACTTGGGACTGGCCGTGCCATCTGCCCATTGATGTGAACGTGAGCAGAGGTCAAATACAGAGGACGAGATATTTAATAACTTGTACCCGTATATTTCAAAGAGGGTGTCAAACTGGGTCCTTCCTTTAAATGACAGGACAATATTATGCTGCTTTCATGCACTAAAATTTGTACATTTTAATTAGTCATCCATCTCGGGGCTTGTCAATAGTTAGCTCCGCATACATTAAATAAACAATCTGAACTCTAACAAAATCTCTATAATTACTCTGTGATGCTGATAATTATGACAATCGCTTCATTTAATACTCATTCATTTCATTTTCATTTCATTTTATTCACCAAATTTGCGTAACTAATATAAATGATGCTAACATGCTTTGAAAGGCGGGAATAAAACCCCCGGGGGCTTGTTTTATCCCTAAGTTGGAAATAATGCTGAAATTAAACTTAGGGTGGCTTAATATTATTGCTTGACAAGTGCAACAGCATCGGAAATGGTCGAGAAAGTAGATCAGTCATTCTCAGTTAGGTATGATTTAAGCTTGGATTTGAAAAGTGATGTCGATGGTATGTTTTTGATAGAGGACATTAGTTTATTCCACTCGCGAGGACCAGCTGTTTTGATAGTATAAAAGGACAAATTACTACGATAAAATGGCCTGTATAAATTAAGATAATGTGCGCGTGTTTGATATTGATGAACAGATGATTGTTTTACAAAATAGTTCCGAAAATATTTGGGTAGTGGACTTGAATCATAAAAAAAATTGTGTACTAGTAGAAGTAACAGATAAAGATTCAGTTTAGGTAACTGGAGAATTTGAGTTCGCTTGAATAAAGGTGCTGTATGGTCATACTTAGCGGATAACGTTATAAGTCTAATTACACGTTTTTGGAGAAGATTTAAAGGATTTAGATGACTGGTGTATGTGTTACCCCATAAAATGTTGCAGTATGACAAATATGGGAATATGAAAGAGTAGTATAATATAAAGAGTGTTTTTTTATTGAGTGATTTTTTAATATGATGAAGAATCCCAGTATTCCTAGAAACTTTCTTACAAATATAATCAGTGTGCGAGACCCAGTTTAGACGGTTATTAAAAAATACTCCAAGGAATTTGAATTTACTAACAATTTCTATGTCTATTCCACACAGTTTTATAGGAGGTATTTCAACAGTAGACCTGTGAGAGTGTTTTAAATAGGGTTCAATTATTAAAAGTATGGTCTTCAGTTATAAATATTTTCCCTTTTATAAGCGTTTATGATGTTAACAACAAACTGATTACCGCCAGAAGCAGATTGCTACTCAGTGAAGGTATCTCAAGTTTCTCCATTGGGCCAAGACAATGGTCGACCTAATAATTGTAATACAAAACTAAAAGTTCAATAATAATTACAATAGTTTTATTGGTCATACAAAAATTTGATATTATAAATACCATAATACAATGTTCATGAATTAATATCGCTGTATTATTAAAGTTGTGTATAATAACTTATTTAACCCTGCATTAAAAACCAGAAATTAAACCTTTCTATTAAAAGGAAAAGCATGAGTGAACAATTTTGTGATTTCTATTTTATATTTCATGCACTTAACCTATAGGTCACCATGGATTTGTAAAAGTTGTTATGGTAAAAATATACACACATCATGGTTTACGAAGTGAAACCTCGTGACAAACACGTATTACTGGTCACATCATCGTTCCACCTGGGACTGAACATGCCATCCGCCCATTGATGTGAACATACATAGATTAACATAAGCTTGTACAATACAATTCTAATTAAGTATAGTGGATATCCAATATACTCTTGTCTCTAATTCCAATCGTTTCAGATCAGACTGGAATTAGTGATCAAACTTATCAGATAGACAAACGATTACAATAAATATTTCAGCGTATTAGATATAGTATATTCATATCCTTTCATTTTTCAAGTTTTATTTAAAGTCAGTGTTTCTAAATGCAAACATTAGCTCAAAGGCTAGTTTTACCGACTAGGATAACGAGATAAATAAGAACATAAAAAGATAAAAACATAAAAGATATACATACATAGAAATAGATCTGACATGCTATTCAGCAGCATAATAATAAAAATTATTACATTACATAATGTGTAACAAATAAAAGTGTATTATTTAAATCTACATATAAAATTACTAGTTACTGTGACATAGGTAACATGTACAGGATGGGCCACTCCAGTCAATTAGCAACTTTTTAAAAGTCAAAATCAGTAGAAGTTCTAAAATCGTTGAGAAGTGAGTTCCAGTCATGCGCACCATAGTATTTAAAAGATTTGAAGCCAGTGCGGACCTTCTTGGCATCAGGCAAAGTAAGAATAATGTCACCCCGAAGGTTTTTTAAATTATTTCTAAAATTAAATAAATCGGCTATATAGACAGGAGGTGAGCCGCTAACAGCTTCAAAAACTTCTCGTGCTGAGCACTTTAGTCTATTGACTTCTAGGTTTGACATACCAGTCCTAGATAAAAGATTCTCGTAAGAAGCGTTAAAATCCTGGTGTACAAATTTAAGAGCTCTAAAATTAATCTCTTCCAGTTTCTTCGTATTGATTTTCCCACAAAAATGCGAGACAATTGGACAGTAATTAAAATGAGACCGGATAAAAGTTTTATAAATACAGAGTCTAGACTCTTTGTCTAAATACAGCCTGTACAAAACATTTAGCTGACGACTAGCATTTTTACATAGATTAGAGATATGTATACTGAAGCTCAATTTGTTATCTATGTTAATGCAAACATTTTTCTGGCACTCTAACCATTCATTACCAATTCTCATTTTATTGCCAGAATGTGCTTGGTTTCTATTTGTTAGTAACATGCATTGAAATTTATCGGGGTTGGCTTGAAAATGGTTTAGTCTGAGCCATTGCAGTATCCTTTTACAGTCAATCTCTAACAGTTTCTTAACTTTTTCCAAATTATCAGCAATTACAGAAAAAGAGTTGTCATCTGCATAGTTATAAAGTTTAGAATGTACAATGCATATGTATATTGGTATTTGGTACTTTTGAAAAATGGTACAGGTTGCCAAGGGGGATAGGTCGTAAAATGATACAGGTTGCCAAAAGGATATGTCGCAAAATAGTACAGGTCACTTTCTCAGAATGGTACAGGTCAGTGTTACAAAGTGGTACTGATATGGCCATGGTGTCGTTGTCAGTCATAGAGGCAAACTGCTAACACTGAATCCCAAGTGCTAATCCCTTAGCTAATCCCTGAGCTAATCCCAATTCCTATCATCTAACATCTACCACCATCCTCTCCCGTCAGCTGACATGATTGGAAGTAACTCTAAAACTAATCCTTCCGCTATAAATAACCATAACCCTAAACTCCATCCTTAGGTGTCTATTCCCTCAAGCACTGTTCTTCAAGTCAGCAATCGACAACAACAACTCGACAACGACCCATATGGTGATGTACCATAACATGGCTTATATCTTATGTAGCACGATGTGTTGAGCTGTACGACATCTTTTTTTTCACAATCCATTCCATAGTGTCACAAGTATGCCACATGTCCAATGTTCATTGGAGAGGTTTTAGTATTATGATAAGCAAGTAGACCATTAGCTTTCCCCGATGGCAATCCTGTGGGGACTACAACCCGAAGACAAATAAGGCGAGATCGAAATCTTTGTGTAAGTCAAAAATCTATACCAGACATTTTTTAATTAAAAGGCGGAAACCACAAAAAACAGGTTTCAAGGATGAAAGACCTAAGGTTGAAGGTATAAATTATGAGTGGTAACCACAAAGCAAAGATTATGTCTGGGATTGCTTCACATTACCTCTTCGGGCTAATACACAGACAAACTTTCACCACTCAGTTCTGTACCCATCATGAACCATTCATTTCCATATTGGTAACCTCTAGGTAACCAATTGGTACTGCACGAAAATGTTAAGCTTGGTACCGTGAAGTCCTGGTGGAACAGTACTGTGTAGTTACCGATCAGTTACCACGTGGCAGTAAATGACAGTAGCTGATTTTAGCCGATTGGTAGCAACCACGATCCCGAATTTGCAGCACTGTACAGTTCCGACTTGAAGGCTACTGGTCAGTTAATGATTTGTAACCAATAGGCTATACTATAACTGAAATGTATGGTAACTGATTGGTGAACATTTGGTAATGTCCACTCTTTACTGACAGGTAACCAACAATTGGTCAACAATTCAGCATATAGGCTAAGCCACTGGTTAGCTGATAGATGTTATCATTGTCCTAGGTTATAGATGATTGTCACTATTCGTCTTCAGCATATAGGTCAAGACATTGGTTAGTTGATAGACGTCATCATTGTCCTAGTTTATGTTAGCTGACTGACCTCACCAGTGTCCTCGAATCAGCAAAGTCCTGCAATGTAATGTTCATCATTATCAATCGCTCTTTGAAACAGTGAACACGAAGTCTTGATTGTGTTACTATTATCAGAATTGACATACAAAATGTACACAATGATCCTTATGTTTGCTGGGAAACACCACAAATAAGTGGACTACAAGGTTGGTGCAAGTCAGAAAATTGAAATATCCCATCTCTCTCTTCCAAGCTATATTTATAATTATCGCATACATACTTGTCAAGATTAAAAATAAACTTTCATTGTGATATTGCCCTTTACTATACCTGTTTCCCGGTACTGGTTAGTTGCTAGATTCCATTGTACAATATAGCCATTGGTTGGTACATCCTATCATCATCTGAGGTTCATCTTCAGTATATCGGTTAGTAGATAGCACAAACATCCAAGGTTACCAGTTGAAGGTTACGACACTGGTTAGTTGATAGACTTCATCATCCAAGATTATGGATGCTTGTCTGACAATTCATCTTCAGCATAGAGGTAATCATACTGGTTAGGTGACAGATGTCATCATTGTCCTAGATTATAGATGATTGGCTTTCACAATTCATCTTCAGAATATAAGTCATCCTACAGGTTAACTGAAAGATATCATCATTGCCTTTGGATGTTTGTCTGACAATTCATCTTCAGCATATAGGTCATCATACTGGATTGTTGATAGAAGTATCATTGTTCCAGGTTATGGATGGTTGGCTGTCACAATTGGTCTTCAGCATAGAGGTCATCATAATGGTTTGTTGACAGATGTCATCTTTGTCCTATGTTACACAGGGTTGGCTGTCACAATCCATCTTCAGCATATATATTTCACGGCATTGTCCTATGTTAAAGATGGTTGGCTCTCGTGGTTCATTTCCAGCATAGATTTGGTTAGTTAATATATGTCATCATTGTCCTAGGTTATGGTTGATTGGGTGTCAAACATTCATCTTCAGCACATACGTCATGATACTAGTTAGTTGATAGAGGTCATCATTGTCCTCTGTTATGGTTGGTTGGCTGCCAAACATTCATCTTTCGCATAGGTCATCATACTGGTTAGTTGATACATTTCAGCATTGCCCTAGTGCGTGGTTGGTTGGCTGTCATAAATTCATCTTCAGCATATCGTCGTGGCAGTTAGTTGACAGACGTCAGATTTGTCCTCGTATCAGCAAAGTCCTGCAATGCAAAATTCAGTATTGTCAATCGATCTTTGGTAACAGCAAACATAAGTCTTACATAAGTTATTATTATCAGAATTGACTTAGAAGATTACACAATGGTTCTTTTGTTTGCTGAAAAACACCACAACTAACCGAACAACAAGGTTGGTGCAAGTCAGAAACTTGAAATATCCCATCCCTATATTCCCAGCTATATTTATAATTATCCCATTGAGCTCTTTTTCTTTCCTCTTGTTGCGATCCATGGTTTCTAGGCTCCACTAAAATGGGGAAAGCGAACGTAAATTAAATTCAGAAAATCTAATGAATAGCTTGATGTAGTTGTGTGACCAGCTGCTAGAAGTATATTGTCACTCCGGCCAACATTTCCTGGTACCGACTGTTCAATTACTAAGCTTGAGAATCAAATATTACAGCATGACCATGGCTGGAAATATTATGGGAAGATATAACATTCGTGTATCACATTTACAGTACTAATGCTAGACGTATGGACATAATTCATTAAAATTTTAACAGAACATAACAGATGAGCACTGAGGACGATGCAGTGTTTTAACTTGGTAAAAATGTATTGTTGGGCCGTATTTATAGTTATCGGATCCATATGTGTTAAGATTATTAATAAGCTACATATATGCCAAGATTAATAATAAACTATCATTGTTAAAATGCTCTTTACCTTTCCTGGTACTGGTTAGTTACTAGATCCCATTCTACAAGATAACCATTGGTTGGTGCATCCCATCATCATCTGACTTTCATCTTCGGCATAATGGTTAGTAGATATACCCAAAGGTCCAATGTTACCAGCTGGTTGGCCCAGATAATTCATTTTCAGCACTTCGTTGAGGTTGGACTGGTACCGGTTGGACGACAGATTTCGGCTTCCGGTTGATATGGCCGACACCATTCATCTCTATCTTACCGCCAGTATTAGATTACAAATCTAAAATACATAACTGATCTACATATCAAAGAAAAATTGCACTGTTTTGGTTTAAAAATTTCATCACTTCATATTTCTGTCGAAAGCTCATCCCAAAAACTTCATCATAGCTTTTCACAAGTCGGCAAACCTAAAGTGTCAAGATTCGTTTATCCTCAAATAATTAGTATAAAAGATAATTGAAAGGAATAATTGGGTTTTGAATTTACATCAAATTTATTAATTTTGGAATTATTCTTTCTCTCAAAAATGAATTTCATATACGCAGCTTGCTTCGTGGGATTAAACTTGATACTAAGTGGACTTTCTATACCATTAAAATGCAGATGTTAAGAGGGAAAGGATAGGTATTTACTGCTGTTCACCGACGACTGGTCACTGGTGCCATCAATTGTCACTTGATCAACGCTGTCACTGTCACTTATATCAATCTAAACACCGTCTGCACTTTCACGGGATTTGTATTCTCCGATATGTTGTTCGTGGCGACAGGAACTCCCGATGAAAAGTGGTGTGTTCAATTTTTTTGTTCCATGAGTAGGCTTTTGTTTTATCATGCCAGAGAAAATCATGGCAGAGCAAAAATTGGCGAATTTGTTAGATGAATTTCAATGGTGAATCACTTGGAATTTACTGTATTTGGATCTAATGCCAATTTAAATGTCCAGCGAAAAAAACCATTTTGTGGACGACGGCTAAATAATGAATACCGGATCTGGCGGAAATAAAGGACAATCATAATCCAAGCATTGGCAAGACGGGACATCAATTTGATGCACAACGGATGGTGACAAATGTATTTGTCTTCTGTTTTCATCATCTGGACGTCCAGGTCATTTGTTTAGGTTTATTGCAATCTCGTAGTTCTCGAACTTGCCACAACCATTAGTTTGGTATCAATCCTCAATACCATCATGGACTGAATTGTCAATCAAATTAATGTGACCATGCACGATCCCCAATAAAATGATCCCATTAAAGAAAGGTTTGTTTTTTGTTATTACCTTATTAGGTCATTGTTGGGTTTTGAGCACAACTCCTAACCAGATAAGAACCTAAGCTAAATATCTACAAAATAAACCCTAAGCCTAATCCTTCTGATGGCTGTCGAATTCAAAATCTAGGCACTATGTTAACTATAAAGCTCACCCCTAATGTCCCCTTACATCTATACCTTATCTCTATTTGTCCCCCTATTTGGAGAGAGCACTAAACTCAACAATGACCCCATGATGCATTATGGCCATACATATTGGATATAAAGGTTATCTTTCTTTAAAGGGCGTTGTGGCAATTCTGAAACCCAGATTATTGCGAAAAAAGGGATGACTGATTTTGTTCATTAGAAAGTAAATCAAGTCTGACCATTTTTAATTTGCTTTCAAATGTTGATTCGAAATCTACATTCAGTGTACATCCTAGGTCCAAAACACTTGTAGTGTGTGGAACATGCCACCTGAAAATTGGGGAAAGACTTAGACTTTTGAAGATTCTTGTGTTTTCCACAAACATAAATACATTTTTTTGCATCAGCCATTGGACTGAAACTTATATTGATTTCAAACAGTGCTTCGACCGCGTTAAAGCCATTTTATTCTCATAATATATGACAGTTTCTCAATAGTGCTACCTAGTAAACATCATGTAAACCTGAATTGGACCAACTTATGAATAACATGTTTTTATAGGATATATATTCTCAATCACTTCTTCATTTGAACAAAGTATCAGCAATCAAACAGACATGAAAGCGTCATTTTGGTCTAATATTTGATGTAACCAGTGACTACAGTGGCCTCTGATTGGTCAGTTTATTACCGCTCGGAATGTTTTTTTTGTTAATCTTCGACTTATTTTTTACAGCAATCCTGTGAAGAATAATATTGATTCCTTTCATGTATACAAGTGTATACCTACACCACACATGAATCTGGTGATGAACCAGAACTCCGTGTAAATTAACCTTTGAGTTGAAGTGCATGTGTATACTAAACAACTATATAGAAACTTCCCTTTGGTTAAACCACTCTTGCATCTGAATCAGAACAGGTGAGAGGTCTTGGGGCCAATTGAGCTCTTTTTGTTTCCTCTTGTTGCCATCCATGTTTTGCAGGCTCCACTAAAATGGGGAAAAGCAAGCGCAAATTAAATCCAGAAATCTACTGAATAGCTTGATGTAATTGTGGGACCATGTACTGTTAGAAGTATATGGTCACTCCTGCCAACATTTCCTGGTATAGACTGTTCTAATACCAAGCTTGATAATCAAATATCAAATGATCATTCCTGGAAATATTCTTGGAAGATATAAAAGTCGTGTACTATATTTACAGTCCCAATGCTCGACGTATGGACGTCATTCATTAACAGATTAACAGAACATAACAAATGAGCCCTGAGGACGATGTACTGTTTTACCTTGGTAAAAATGTTTTGTTGAACCCTATTTATAGTTATCGGGTTCATATGTGTTAAAATTATTTATAAGCTACATATATGTCAAGATTAATAATAAACTATCATTGTAAAAATTCTCTTACTATACCCGGTAACTGGTTAGTTAATAGATCCCATTCTACAAAATAATCACTGATTTGTCCACCTCACCATCTGTGGTTCATCTTCAGCATATTGGTTAGTAGACTGACCCAATCGTCCAAGGTTACAAGCTGGTTGACCCAGATAATTCATTTTCAGCATGTCGTTGAGGACTGGTACCGGTTGGTCGTCAGACTGCGGCTTCTGGTTGATATCGCCAACACCATTCATCTCTATAATACGGCAAGTATTAGATGGCGGAAAACTAAAATAGAAAACTAATGTACCGTACGCATTAGGTAATATCAAAGACAAAACAAATCAGTGTATAGGTTTTACAATTCTATCATTTTATATTTCTTTCGAAAGTTCATTCCAAAAAATCATCATAAAACGTTTCTCACAATCTCTAGGTTTCTCATGAAGATGTTTGCAAAAAGTAACTTTCAAGATTCGTTTGACCTGAAATTATTAGTATAAAAATTAATTGAAAGGAATAATTGGGTTTTGAATTGCATCAAATTTATTAATTTTAGCATTATTCAATATGTCAAAACTGATTTCCATATACGCAACTTGATTCATAAGGGAAGACAGGTTTAAACATCATACCAAATTGTCTTTCTATTTTATTAGAATGCAGATGCTAACCGGGAAAGGATGGGTATTTACTGATGTTTACTGATGACCGGTCAGTAGGTGCTATCAATTGTAACCTGATCAACGCAGTCACTGATGGCGCTTAACAGAGCAGATGTAGCCGTCCTCATTAGTTGATCAATTTTACTCTTAAATTCAATCAGGCCATAAATCATTTTGATGATTCAGCGGTCTTCGTATCAAGTTTTAAAATCTAAAATCTGCTTGTCTCAATTCATCTCCAGCATTTCCATTAGCAACATCCTGATGCCTTGCTGTCTTCAATGAAAACTAATGATAACTTCTCTTTTGCAAAAAATAATTTTGTTTTTTGTTTTATTTTTATTTCATGCATATTTGGATTTGACACCAACTGTCATAAGAAAAAATGTGTTTGATTACTGGCGCAGTGAACAATGTTTGGCAAACCTACGCATTGGCATTTGCGGTATAGGGTGTGGCCACTTGTTTTTCTCGTCTCGCCACGTAGAACACGATGCAGAGGTCGCGAAGCCATTAGCTGAAATCTGCTGAAAAGTTCGCATTGCGCATGCGCACTGGGCAGGCAGAGCGAGGTGGACGTTTTGGGGGCTGGATTGGCCCATAATGGTCCGATCGGATCGATTGGGGTGTCAACGTGAAGCTCTCGTGAGGAAGCATCCTACTGGGTGGGTGTGCCGTGAAACTAGCGTCATTCCGCGCATGCGCACTAAAAAGGGGCATGGTGGTGGACTTTTTGGGGTTGAAGTGGGTCACTATTGGTTCAAATGGGCCGCGGGAGGTATCAAAGTGAAGCGCTCGTCCAGATTGATCATGTCATGGGTGGGTGCATGTTAAATTAGGATAGAGTTTGAAGATATAAAATTCGGAAGACGGACTCTAGCCCTAAGCTAGGGAAAACCCTTATCAAACAGGTCTAGATGGACTAATATGGCTTCCTATCCGATCGCTTCACCGTATGAGGTTTTATTTTGAAGTTCTCTTGGGGTAGCGTCGGATTAGACTGGTGTCTAGTCCGGTTTCGTCATTCTGCGCATGAGCAGCCTGGCCGTAGTATAAAACGCAGCAATGTTGTGGGTACGTGGGGTGTGTATGAGGGACCATCCGTGGCGTCGCGAGAGGTGTCAAGTTGAAGCGCTCGTGGTGTAGACCATGAATGGCTTTCCGTCAATGAACATAAATACAAATTATTCATAAGTTGCTAGTGGTCATTCGTTTTTCATTGGCTCTCAGTTGAATACTACATTGTCACCTCACAGTAACTACAGTGGGTTATACTTATAGATATACATTTCATGAAGTTTATTCTAATATAAGCATTGTGTGGTGGAGATGTGTTGATATAGGCTAATTCTGTACAACAATCTCAAATTGATACGTTTCTAAATTATTTTTGTTTGAAAAGTACAAAAATATGTTTTCAGTATCATTGCCGATTGAATGTATGCTCTCTTCAATCGGCAATGTTTAATATCGCACGTCCCCGTAAACCGGCAATATTCTCAATGTAATGACCATGAAAAATCGCGGTTCAAACATTGGAAACATTTCGTTTGAGACATAATGAAAATCAGCTTAGTTTTTCCAATTGGTTATGTTCAAAGTGCTAAAAAGGTTTATCAAATACTAATTCTAAGGAAACTCGTTGATCTGGAAGTTTTTTTCATCGCACAACTACACAAGCCCACAATATTATCAATCTTGCAACGGCGATAAATGGGGGGTTTTCGAATAGTTGGGACCGCGGTTTCTCGCGAATGGGCCGTTTTCGATTACTTAGGAAACAGTGTCACGTGACTTGGCGAAAAATGCCCGTTTTCGAATTTACTTGGGGTCGCAAATACTTAGGGAACTTACCGTAGTCAAAGTGGGCATTTTAGGCATGGGAAGGAAGGTGTTTGGAGAAGAGATGGACCATCCGTGATCCGAATGCGTCGTGCGAGGTGTCATCTTGTAGCAACGCCCGCCAACGCCAAGCTTAGCGCTTCAACGCCCTGGTGAAATAGCTCAGAAGCTCTGATTTTCTAGATATTTCATGGAATTGTCACTAATTCATCGAAATGGAGTGACGCCCGTCAACGATCGTTGTTACGCCGTAACGCCATATTACTATGCCTTAACGCCCGTCTCAATGCCCATCTCAACGTGTTATCTTAACGCCTTAACTCCCTATCCTTACGCCCTAACGCGCATAGACCAGCCAATCGGCGGGTTGGGGAAGTAACCTATCAGTGCATCCATAAGGGCATACACGACGTGCACACCGCGGCACGTAAAAGCATGTAACAAAATATAGCACTATATATGACTGATTATGCTCATCATAATCAACGTTGGTCATGATGGCCGAGTGGTCTAAGGCGCCAGTCTTAAGTGCTGGTCCACATATCGGGGACGCGGGGTCGAATCCCACTCCTGACACGTATCTTTCTCGTTATTCTCCCCATGTTTTTAAACCATTGTACAAATATAGCAGTATAGAAGCACCATTATGACCACGATATCCAGCGTTGATCAGGTTGGTCGAGTGGTCTAAGGCGCCAGTCTCCGGATCTGTGAAATTGTCTTCCCCGGGGTATAGGTATAATGGTCTGCACATGCGGGCGTGGGTTCGAATCCCACTCCTGACACGCATCATTTTACTGGTCACACGGAGTCATAGAAATGAGACTGTTGTTGCTGAGATAGCGAAGTCTCTCAATTCCGTTTAAGTAAAAGTCAAGGGAAGTAATCCAGTTCAGTAGTACAGAAAGCAAAAACTATCCGAGTTAATATGGAGTGTAGGGTGTCCTATTGAAGCTCTCGTGGTGTAGACCACGACGTGAGGGATTTGCAAGTCATTTGCGACGTCATTGGTGACGTCATCAGTACGAGTGGTAGTGAAATTTTGATTAGTGGACCAATACGTATGGACTGATGGGGACACGAGTTAATCCCTAAATGTACAAACACTGCCACCGCCATCACACGCCACTACTACCACCACCACACATCATTACTACCACCACCACACATCATTACTACCACCACCACACACCACCGTCACACACCACCACCTCTACTATCAGTCCATATGTATTGGTTAAATAATCAAAATTTCGCTACTACTCGTACTGATGTCGTCACCAATGACGTCGCAAATGACATGGAAAGCCCGAACGTCGTGGTCTACACCACGAGGGCTTCAAGAGGACACCCCACACACCATACTAACCCTGATAGTTTCTACTTTCTGTACTACTAAACTGGATTACTTCCCTTGACTTTTACTTACCCGGAACTGAGAGACTACACTATCTCAACAATAACTTTCTGATTTCTACGACTTCGTGTGACCAGTAAAACAATGCATATCAGGAGGGGGATTCGAACCCACTCCATCATGTGCAGACCAGTATACCAATACCCCAGAGAAGACAATTTCATAGATCTTGAGACTGGAGCCTTAGACCACTCGGCCATCCTGACAAACGCTGGTTATCGTGGTCCTAACGATTCATTTATAGTGCTATATTTGTACAATGGTTTTACAACATGACGGAGAACAACGAAAAAGGTGGGTGTCAGCAGTGGGATTCCAACCCACGTCCCACAAATTTGGGCCAGCACTTAATTAAGACTGGCGCCTTAGACCACTCGGCCATCATGGCCAACGTTGATTATGATAGACATAATGAGTCATATGAAGTGCTACATTTTGCTGCATGCTTTACATGCCGCGGTGTGCACGCCGTGAATGCCCGTATGGCTGCACTGATTGGCTACTTCCTCAGCTCACCGATTGACTAGCTATGCGTGTTAGGGCGGTAGGATAGGACGATAAGGCGTTAAGGCATTGAGACGGGCGTTAAGGCGTACAGACAGAGCGTTAAGGCGTAACAATGGGCGCTGACGGGCTTCAATGCATTTCGATGAATTAGTGACAACTCCATGGAATATCTAGAAAATCAGAGCTTCTAAGCTATTTCACCAGGGCGTTAAAGCGTTAAGTTTGGCATTGTCGGGCGTTGCTACAAGATGACACCTCACACGACGCATTCGGACCATGGATGGTCCATCTCTACCCAAAAACTTTCCTTCACACTCCCAAAATGCCCACTTTGGCTACTTCTCCTACTGATGACGTCACAGATGACATGGAATTGCACCAGTCGTGATCTATACCACGAGGGTTTCTCTTTGACACCTCACACGAAGCCACGACTACGGTTGGTCCCTCATACACACCCCACGCACCCCCAAAATTGCTGCCTTCTATACTACGGCCAGACTGCGCATGCGCAGAATGACAAAGCCGGACTAGATACCAGGCCAGTCCGACGCTACTCCAAAAGAACTTCAAAAGAAGACCTCAAACGGTGACATCTTAGATGACGTAGACAGCCCCAGCGTGGGTATGATGTGATGGAGGAGAATAAAATGATTGACGCGTCATCCTTGTTGTTGTTGTTCTCTCATCGGTCTACACCATGGCGTCAAGGGGCTATGCTAGGGCTTTAAGGCGTTACAGCGAGCGCTCAAGTGATTCAGGGATGGTCTGGACCCCAGAATATCCATGATTCTCCATGGTTGAGCGGTAAAGTCCGCGTTCCGCTTTTTATGTTTTCGGGACAAATCCTAAATTTACATGCAACCCTGCAGATACCACCATATTCACTTCCCTCGATGGTTCTCCACGGTTTAGATGTAAAGTCCGTATTCTGCTTTTTTTTATATGGCAAACCCAATCCTAAATTTATATACACCCACTAACCTAACCTGCCTTTCTCAGCAGGCTCCGATCCGCCGGGGACCGATAGTAGTCCCTCTAAACCTGGTTGATAGGGGTTTTCCCTAGTTTGGGTAAAGTCCGTGTTCCGCTTTTAATATGTTCAAACCCAATCCTAATTGTACATGCACCTGCTAACAAACCCTGCCTCTCTCGGCAGGCCCTGTTCGGCTGTGAAACCATATCTGCCCATCTAGACCTGGTGGATAAGGGTTTACGTATTTTAGCGGTAAAGTCCATGTTTCCGGATTTTATATATGTTCAAACTCACTCCTAATTTTACCTGCACCCACTCATGACATGATCGCCCTGGAGGAACGCTTCATTTTGATACCTCCCACGGCCCATTTGGACCAACAGTGACCCACCTCAACCCCAAAAACGTCCATTCCCATGCCCCTTTTTTACTGCGCATGCGCGGAATGACATCAGTTTCACGTTACACCCATACAGTCGGATGCTCACCCACGAGAACTTCACGACGACACCTCACTCAACCCAATCTGCCCAATATGGGCCCACCCAGATTCCAAAAAGCCCACCTCGATCTGCCTGCCCAGTGCGCATGCGCAATGCGAACTTTTCAGCAGATTTTAACCAATGACTTCGGAACTTCTGCTACCGTGTTCTACGTGGAGAGGCGAGAAAAACAAGAGGCCACACCCTATACGGCAAATGTTGATACGTGGGTTTCCCATTAGGTTAAACATTGTCCACTGCGCCGGTAAGGACCTACCCTGTCCACCCCAGGCCTACCTGAAAATGACCACCCGTAAGCATTCCCCGGAGATCGCTGGGATCGTATATGTACGGGGAGATAACTTGTTCACGTGACAGGACGCCACCGGAAGTGACCTTCACATGACCTTTGATCCGGATGTGACCTTTGACAATTGACCCGGATGTGACGCCATCAGCTTCAATTTTGAGCCTCATTTTCGACCAGGATTTTGCTCTCTCACTACTACTACGGTACCGTTGCAATATCCTCAATCTTCCAACTTCGTTGGAAGGGGGCGCTCAAATAACCTTAACATGTTGAGTGATAACACAAAATTAAGAAATATAATCATAGCGTGTAGAAAAATTGGAACAAACTCAACTAAACGTCGCTTCTTCTTTTCTGTGTGTTCTTGTTGCTTCCATTGGCTGCAGCTATTATATATAGTATCCCTTCGGACAGCGTTGATTGGTTAAGTTTGTTCCTGAAGACAGTCAGATTCGATCACAGGGGTGAACTTCATATAAGTCGTACGAGGCAAACCCACACTCGACGAAGGATCTGAATAAGACAAGACGAAGTTAAGGTCCATTATTGTGCATTATTGTTGTGGTATCAAACGATTGTTGTCGCCATCCAAAATATGTGAATATTTTGAAATTAACATATCACAGCAAGCTGAGAATTCATACGAGCATAATGGTCTTGGCGCAATATCAATGCAAACCGGATTCTTATATCTGACTGAAATCGTTTTCGATTCATTTTGTTGACCAATTCCTTCATAATTACAGTAACTTTTAAGAACTACCAACAATACCTGTTGTCACTTTTCAAAATATGCAATTTTCATTAGAAAAAGATATCCCTCATTAAGGGCAAACCTAAGAAGATTGAAAATTACTGATCGAAATGATAGTCATAGGCAGTGTTTGCCAAATATCTCCAAAATGGCTACAAGGATTTGGATGAAAATTTCGCATACATTGGTTCAGATTGTTGTGGTTATTCCAATGCAATTAGAAACCAAATATATTACTATTTCACACAGAAATCACTCTTGCAACTTACCGCATTGAACTGTAAGGCTGCCAGGGTGCATTACTTGGATAGGAATTTAAAAACGCCCAATAAACTTCCTTTAAATCAACCACAATTAGATCCCACACAGATAATAGCAAAAGGAATTGAGAATGGCTTCAAAATTGAAAATTTGCAAGCAGGAAATGAGCGACAAATGACCCGCCATGGCATCTTCTTCACTTTACTTGTCGCTTGGAATTATGGGTAGGTAATATTCGCTGTATTGTTTACAATATTACTAATGGTACAGAATAAAAATTATGATATTACCGTCCTTGACAACTGGACACAGAGCAAGATTGTTACTTATATCAAGTGAAATACTACCTGCCAAGGGAGACACAATGAAGCAAATGTTGGATTATTAACCTATTTCCGTGTGTATTTTTACCTTCTTTTCAAAAGCTCCGCCCCGCCATTTTCATCGTCACAAACTGGCTGGGTCAAGCACCTTGGCTGCATAAACATGCGCCGGAAATCTAACATTCATTCAACATCCCGAACTGTAACGAATCCTTACATGTTCACTTAGTATGTATTAATGGATTGTCATAATACCAATTAAATAGTCTATTGATTAATAATTATCCTTTAGTGAAGGGACTATATATCTGGGTGGTTTGCCTCAGTTGTTGGGAGTTAAATGGCATTCGGGTTTTTCCGACGACTCCTGCGAAAATCAGCGAACCATGACGTCACCATGCATCGTGCACTCCAAGTTATTTTTGTCAATTTTTGTAAATGAATTTAGTAAATACATTCTATGGAGCACTAGTCGTTTCTTACTTGCACAATAATTGTTTTTGCATTTTTAGTTTCTGATACCTGTAGTATTATTTTGCTGGGCATTTCTGTTCATATACTCGGTCAGATACGAATTGCTGGTGGACGATAGTGTGGCGTAAGTGTGGAATCCTCCAACACAACAACAACACATGGAGGAAAGCGACCCATCAATTGTGGTTTGTATTTGTCCAACAACTGTTTGTATAGGCAATAATCATGATTGTATATAGTTGGAAATATGATAGTTAAGTTCAATACTCTTCTATGGGCGTGAATAAATCTGTCAGAACAGGTCAGATCTCTATGCAACGCATGTTTACCTTGTAGCCGGTCATAACTCAAGGACCATGTGCTCCATTCTTACGTAAAACGGGGGGAGTATACTGTATAAACACACATGTAGATTAACCCCCCCCCCCCCCAAATATTCGTCGTGTATACTCGTGTAATATGGTTCTATGTCTGCTGTATTCGGTAATCAAGGGTTAAATTTACCAACTGAATATTCAACTCAGCTGTAAAAGAAGTACTTGCAGAAAATGGCAGTGGAACATTTACATCCTGTGCTCATTTCCTGTTTGTAAATTTTCAATTTTGAAGCCATTCTCAATTCCTTTCCCAATTATCCGTGTAGGATCTTCTTGTGATTGATTTAAAGGAAGTTTATTGGGCGTTTTTAAATTTCTATCCAAGTAATGCACCCAGGCATCCTTACAGTTCAATGCGGTAAGTTGCAAGAGTGATTTCTTGGTGAAATAGGAATATATTTGATTTCTAATTGCATTGGAATAACCACAACAATCTGAACCAATGTATGCGAAATTTTCATCCAAATCCTTGTAGCCATTTTGGAGATATTTGGCAAACACTGCCTATGACTATCATTTCGATCAGTAATTTTCAATCTTCTTAGGTTTGCCCTTAACTATAGGCACTATGGAGGTATGCAAAGTTAAAATGATCATAGCTTTTATCTGAAATTGATACTTTGCACAATATTTTAAACAGATGTCCAGTATAACTCATTTTATATCTCGCTGTTCAGAAAATCCATTTGAATGTGTTCAAAGTTGAGGTCTTGTGAACAAAGTTTACAAAGTTCACGTTTTTAGTCATCTGTTTATTAAGATATTCAAAAGTTTTGCATTATATTTCATCGTGACAACCAAATCTGTGTGCGTGTGAAATTTCACCGTTCTGTGGTTTTTTAAATTCAAGGTATTGATTTTTTTTTAGAGCAAATGGTAGTTCAGTTTCCAAGTCAATCAATAGAACTAAGTAAACTTGTGGGCTTGGGTTGGGTACGAGAGCCATTTATTTATCAGCATTGTCTAGCTGAGAACTAGTAAATTGACACACCAAACTACACGGTTTTCCTGCATCAGATTGGTCTGCAAAATGACTTCTTTGAAATGTTGAGGAAAGTGTATGCCCAACACAGAACTGTCACTAATTCTCAGTTTGAATTAGACTATCTCCCCCAGATAGCACTATGGGGAGATAGTTCCCTCGGGAGCAGACAATAATTGATAAATATACCAGGTGTATTCTGCATGACGGTAATGTTGTAATAAACCATTGGTTTGCGAGTGCCTTAGATTAGAATATTGACAAGAGAGCAAATAAACAGATGGTCTTACCTAACAGGCACATCTCACAGACGGTCATACCAGGTATTATTTTACGATCATCTGGTTCCGGCAACAGGTAACTATGATATACTGAAGATATGCCACATTAGAGCGGGTCTCTGTAGCTGGATACCTGACTGCACAGCAAGAACAACGGTTGTATATTTCAAAATGTGCTGGCGTCACTCAGAGTAAAATTTCGCTCACGTGACAGGTTGTATTTCGCTTCCCTGGATAATAGTGCCCTCTTTTTTAACCAGGCTTTCCTTTGGTAGTAAATTAATGTTGTGTAGCACGAACTGGATGACCCAGTATGGTCAAAGAACTAAAAGAACAATACCACAGAATGCCCACTCCTGGGGAATTCATTAAGGGAAATGAACAAGGTAAGTTTAAACAACAATTCGGAGCAGAACCAATGTCCGACCCAGTTGTCATACAAACCAGAACAATGGAATTCAACAAGGTGTGAAATGTGAGTCTGCAGCCTGTAGGCCTACATATAAATATATTTGATTAAGATTTCATTCGGACATTCTCTGACAAGACAAAGATTTTTTTCGAGTTTATTCAATCGTAATACATTTTCTATACTGCACATATATACACAACAGTATCGCAATATGCGTTGGAAATTTCATATTACTCCAATCTAGAATCAACCGCAAACAGGTCTATCCATCTACTCCAACTATCACTTAATAATTTACTCTCGTTATGAAATATTATTTTCTCTGTGTTATAGAAATATTCTAGTTCCTTATAGAACAAACGAATATCAGGTTTGGAACCTTGACATCTAGCACGCTATAAATAAAACTTTGCTAGCAAAAATACTAGGTTGCATACATCGCCATGTCCGATGAAGCCAAACATAATACTTTCAAGTGACAGGTGTAATTTGTAACGAAATACGGATTCAATTCGATCATTCAACGATAACCAAAATATCATAGACAACCGATTTATTCTGAACTGGAACCAACGTAACTTAGTGTCTACTGAAATACTAATGGGCAATATATCAACTTTTTTCCATCAGTTTGATGTTTTCCCCCCTATCAACGCTTCCCATTTCTGTTGTGGTTTTATTTCTGTAGGTTTGATTGTTTTTCCAAGTTTTTATTTATTTGTAGTATTTGTCCCCTTGGAGTCTTTGGTTAATAGAAAAACGTGTTCTGGAATAAACGTGTTCTGGAATATTCCTTTAAAATTTTCTCAAAATCGTTTTCCACAAAGTACGTCTTCCAGACAATAAATAGTATGTCGTTTTCCTCGAAGAAACTTGAAAAACGTTTTTACGAAAAAGCTTCACGAAATACTCACAGCATTATAATTATGCTAACAAGACAGAATTCAACCAAAACAAACAATAATAGACCTTCGCCCATAGTTAATAGATAACTAGTCCATTGTAAATAGTTAGTTTAGAATCACGATTTCGGTCCGAGTGACGTATGATCTCTACAATATCGTCTTATTTCTCAATAGTAAACCACTCCGGAATCATTTCAGCAGTCCAGTTCGAATCCAACTTATCTTAAAAAAAAGTCAGAAAAAAGTTGTTCTCGTTATGTATAGGACCCTGTCAATGATTATGGGCAACTAATAATCAGCAGGGATAAGTCAGTGTACAAATCATACCTACATATCAGCGTCTCAGTCCTCAGTATCGTACTTTCTCCACGGATCTTGGGAGTCCCGCCGCCGCGTTTCTAGCCATACTAGTGTCCCTCTTTCTCGAATACGCGTATGAAACTGTTGTTCCTCGCGGAGTTTGTAGGCGAGGGAGGCAAGTTTACCACGCTTCGGTCTCAAAACTGGTGGCAGGTTTGTTCTCACGGACATCTTCCCTTTTAGATTCACTGCGGCCCGAATACACGGTCCTCCCACAAAACAAAAACCATCAGAATCATGAGTCCATGACTTGAGTTGGCGTCTCGCCTCATTTTGGTAATTTCGCCTTATCACGTGAGCAGTATACAAAGGGCATGAACTCCTTCTGGGACCTGGCGTCAAAGGTCAATGAGGTAGTATTTGATGGCTATAATCTCCGGTGTGCGAATCAAGGCAAAGATCATTGAGTGCACTTAGCAAATTAGACCTCATTTGGTTCAGTGCGCATGTGAACCGAAAGTGGTCCAAACCCTTATTCCGTATCATCAAAAGTATATAAAGATGATTTAAACGCATATTGTACTTTGACAATGCGCATGCGCGAAAAACGGGAGCGCGACCTGGGTATTAATGTCTGACCTATATCTGGTATCGGTGTTACATCATTGTTTACATCCGGGTTTTCGGTGTGGGGATGATTGAATGGTAGGAATGCATGTATTGACCTGTATCCGGGTACGGTGTTTTTCCATGGACTGGGCACTTTACATCCGGGTCCTTCTATCGGTGGGAAGTTTTACAGCCGGGGACTTTTCCATCCGGGTTGTTACAAGAAAAGTAAACTGATATTCGGTATTATTGACCTTTGACATCAAATGTCAATCAGCGTTTGTGTGCTCAGGTGTTCTGCGCAACTATGACGTCACTTTCGGTATGCCTGAATCGGGTGTGACATCGGGCGTAGACATGTTTAGATTTGTTCTTGAACATCCCTCATCATTGGGACTTGGGACACAGGTGATGACGTCACTTCTGGTGTGCGTGAATCGGGTGTGATAATGTTTAGACTTGTACTATTGCTCATGTTTTTTTTTCCATTTATCCGGGTGCTACATCCGAGAGTGGTATATTGCTCGCCTAAATATTGCGGAGAACTAGGGGCTAATATCGGTCTCTGACTTATCGGGGTCTACCGACAAAGACAGGGTGAGAGAATGGGTGTATGTGAAATTCGGATTTGTCCCGAAAATATAAAAAGCGGAGCACCGACTTTACACCTAAAATAGGGGAAACCCCTATCAACCAGGTCTAGAGGGTCATATATACACCGGAAAGCGAACAACAGCAACAAATGTTCATATAGTTTATTATGTCCGCCCGTACATCATACCCACGCTGGAGTAGCCGCGTTGGGTATGTTTAAAATACAAGCACATGAAGGATCTTGTCCAATCAGAAGCCGCCATTTGGCACTGCATCTGTCATATTCGTTCTTGCCCGTTAGATGTATTCTCGGCTGTTCTTATCCAATCAAAAGCAGTCCTTTGAGAAAGCTCAATGTTCTCTCTAATCCGTATGTTCTAATCCTGGCCGGGCAGACCAGGATATTGTTCAGGCAGCATGTCCTGGAACAGTAGTTGGAATGGGGCATGGGAATGGACGTTTTGCGGTCGAGATGAACCAGTAGTGGGTGTACTGGGTCGGGGAGATTGCATATTTTTGGAATACGCTTGATTTTATGGATAGTAACGCCCGTCCACGCCTAGCTCAACGCTTCAACGCCTTGGTGATTGAGACCAAAAGCTCTAATTTCATGGAATTGTCACTAATTCATCGACATGCAGTGACGCCCGTCAACGCCCGTCGTTACGCCTTAACGCCAATTTCAACGCCTTTGTTGACGTTCAGGTCAACAATTATGTTCTATTACGTTATGGCGTAATTATCTATCGTAACGTAATGACGTACACATCAATTATAACGTAATGACGTTCACCGTGAACACGTAGATAGATTCTAGACCAACTGTGAACGTAGTACGTATCTAAGCTTCCAACTGACAACTTCGTCAGTTGCTTAATGTTATTCTTATTTGACTGATGTATTCTCCCTCAATAAACCGACATTAAGTCCGTATATATACGATTCGACAGCCTTAACGCCCATCTCAGCACCTTAACGCCCTATGTTAACACCCTAACGCCCTGTTTGAACACCTTAACGCTCTAGAATAACGCCTTGACGCCATGATGTAGACAGATGAGAGAACAACAACAACAAGGATGACAGGTCAATCATTTTATTATCCCTCTAGTACGTCATACCTACACTGGGGAGCCGCGTTGGGTATGTTTATAATTCAAGAAGTCTCGTGTTCAATCACAAGCCGTCCTTTGAGAAAGTTTAATCTTCGGCCATGTTCGATCTCATCCGTTTGTTCTAATCGTCGTCGATCAGGCCAGGATATTGTTCGAGCAGCATGTCCCGAAACAGTTGTTTGCGCATTCTTATTGCATTTTCCAGGGCGTCGGTGGTTGGTAACCTCATATCCCCTTCCAAGTGACGCTTGGTCTTCATGATGGACCTGTGCGTGCGGTCGCCTTTTATTTCAAGCTGCAGCAGGCTATACCGTTTGTGGACGGCCATGGCTGTTTTCCGGATGCAGGGCTGCATTTCGGTGCACGCCTGTTGTAAGGTATCCTATCCACCGTCTTCGATTACCACAATATAACTACGAATAGCTTCATGCACAATGCCATCGTAGAAGGTAGGTTCTGCCTCATTTTCCTGGGATGTAGGCTGACTATCTGATGTCAAGCTCTCCGTATCAGTAGATAGACTCTCAGCAATCTCGGTTTCGGTATTAGCCGGTGAACTATTATCAGTCTCTGTACCGGCGTCTTGTGCTTCGCAGTCTTCAACGTTATCAGTCGGTGGACTCTCATCAGTCTCTGTATCGGCTTCTTGTACCTCGAAGTATTCAATCCCATGTATATTTGTCTTGTGTTGCATCATATCGTAACGTCTGGTGACCGTGCGTTCGCTCTCACAGCAAGTATAAGCCATGTTGACGGTTGAAAGCCGATTGTGCGCGTTTTGAAGACAGTAACGCCTGTCAACGCTTAGCTTAACGCTTCAACGCACTGGTGAACTAGCTCAGAAGCTCTGATTTTCATGGAATTGCCACCAATACATCGAAATGCAGTGATGCCCGTCAACTCCCATCGGTACGCCTTAACGTCCGTCTCAACGCCCGTCAGCGTCCGTCGTTACGCTTTATCGCCCGTCTCAACGCCTTAACGCCCCATCTTTACGCCTTAATGCCCGTCTCAGTGCCCGGGTGAACTAGCTCAGAAGCTCTGATTTTTATGGAATTGCCACCAATACATCGAAATGCAGTGACGCCCGTCGTTACGCCTTAACGTCCGTCTCAACGCCCGTCAACGCTCGTCGTTAGCTTTAACGCCCGCCTCAACGCCTTAATATCTGGCCTGGGCGATTTGGGGTGTGTCGCAGCCTGGGGCGGGGGATTGCGGAAAGTGCCACCCCTATATATGTTCTCTACCACTAGGGCTAGAGCGCTGAAACTTACCACACAGTATCTTGGGTTCAAGCTCTACCTGAAAATGTAAAAAAAATCCAAGATGGCCGTCATGATGACGTCACAGTGAGGTCATCTTCTCGGAAGCCATTTTTCGGCCTTTTTGGGGTCGATTTTTCGAAAGAGAATAATTAGTTTTGCATAAATAATATACTTTCAAGGCATTTTAGGCAAGGAAAATGTGAAGAAATGGAACGAAAAGATGAAAAACACGACTTTCGCGGATACCACATGGACGCCATTTTGAATTTATCCATGATCCTCCACCCGGGGGTATATGAAAATAGACTCAAAATGACCTCAATAAGATAAGCTTAAAAGTCCCCAAGTTTCAGCCTCCTCGGTTTTGTCGTTTCGGAGCAGCAGAGAAAAGTTCACTAGGGGGGCACTTTCCGCCCCCCCCCCCCCAGGCCAGGTAGGGTTAACGCCCTATCTTTATGCCTTAACGCCCGTCTCAACGCGCTATTACGCAGGTTGCAGCCAATCAAACTTTTCCTTACTCTTCACCCTCAGTTGAACTAAAAATTGGGCTTCTGATTGTTTGAAGTTTCTTGTGACATATAGTATCTCTTTCCCATCAATACGAGGAGAAAATCAACTATGTACTCGTGTGTGAACATTGCGCTTAGTTAGCCGTCTCTCTTTCGGAAGATATAAAGGCTTCGAAGAGCCGTCTTTTTCTGTCAATGTAAGACTGAATTGTCATTGCCACAGCGTCAGGGTCAATAGAGCAAAGACAGTTGTGAGGCCAACGAGCCGTCGGTGGTTCCGGCGTGAGCGCCCGGGGATTACGGATGGCCGTCATAGTCCTGTAGTGGTGGGTGACAGCAAACCTCTCCATCGAGTCCACGCTGTCGACGACCGCTTCTGTGAACTCTTTCAGGAACTGGCGTCGCCCCTCATTGCCGTCGCCATCTCCAAACATGGACCGAACCACTGCTCCGTAACCCGTGAGTGAAAGTAACGCCCGTCAACGCTTAGCTTAACGCTTCAACGCCCTTGTGAACTAGCTCAGAAGCTCTGTTTTTCATGGAATTGCCACCAATACATCGACATGCAGCGACGCCCGTCAACGCCCGTCGTTACGCCTTAACGCCCGTCTCAACGCCTTAACGCCCTATCCTCTACTATATCTGCGTAGTCATTTAGATGCAGATCTAGTTGAGGAGGGGTATGTAGATCGATGTAAGTCGTATAGAAAGCATTTTTTTGACTTCCATTGTCATTGTGGTGTATGAAAAGGTGCGAAATAATTATATTCTTGAAAACAATATAATAATAATCACAAGACACCAACTGTTACCCAAACCACTGTGGAAGATACCCCGTCAGTGTGATCATTTGCATAGACTTCGCCACCCTGTCTTACCGTGTATAAATGACCCTGATGGTTACAAGTTGCAGTGTGGTATCTGGTTCGGCTGAGCGAAGTAGAGCGTTACCGCAAGGCGGTTGGATCCTACAAGCCACACATCCAAATGGTGGAGGAGAAAGAATATAATTTTAATGATATTCACCTCACAGTCACAGAGCACTGACTTTTCTTAAGCGGCTGCAGTAAAATATCGTCTGTGTGGTAATATATCATCTCTGTTACAGTAAACCCTATTAACATATACATTGGGTAACAGAGTTGACAAATTCATATATCATCATAAAGTTTGTAAAAATATCACACAGCAATTTAAACGCTGCTATTGTTAGAATGGGGTCCATTTGGTTTGAGTGATGAATAATAGAAATGTATGCCTTTTTCTGAACGATGTTACCTTTCTAAAATATACCGTAAATGTAGAGTGACTCAAATAGCATTATCTGAAGATCATCTTCACATACCCAAGTCAAAACTTATGGTTTGGTGACGTCATAGCTCTATAAATATCTCATGGACCATATGAGGGAAGTGTATGACCTATTCAAACTTTTTGATTGACTACTCGACGGATATAAATATTTCCCGTTTGAACGCAATTCACCCACCGCTTGCAATATTTGAGGATCGAAGAAAATCTTCCCCGCGCGGCGTTGACATGGTCATATCCTAATTGGCTATATGAAGTCACGTACGTTACGACTTGAAGAGGTTAACCCATTCACTAGGTCAAGGTACATGACGGAACGTTAGTGTAGTAGTTAGCTTGAAATGTGAAGATATCTGAAGATTGGCATAACCGTGTATTTTAAAAATATTGCGAAATTCGGACTTAAAAAATTGTTATTGTTCCGGAGCCATATGACAGTTATCAATCACCAAGGATAAAGTCTGAGTTCTTAGTGGAAGAGAATTCTTCATAATTGATCATAATTTGGCTGATATTGTCTATTGTGACCTCACAGTTACGCGATATCCCCTTAATGATTTTCTCCGTCATTTCGAATATCCCTATGTAACGGGAGGCACTTGCACCAGTGCTTGTACTAGCTCACAGCTAGCGGGAATTTCCCTTTAGCTCAGTCGGTAGAGCGCTGGTGTGGCAAGTAAGAGGACCCCGGATCAAATCCCGGTAGCGCCTAAAAAATCTCCGTCCGTTACACCTACATGGCTGACAATGATCTTGGTAACATCACCGCCTGTCATGTATACTGTCAAAGAGATTGGCTCAAATTGACCAGATATTTTTTGGTGACGGACCCAAACATTTTGGATCCTTTTGACATCTGAAACTGTCACCATAACCTCATTCATCTTTTCATTCAACATAACCGCAATACAAACGTTGCACTGTGTAGATTAGAGTTGGATATGAGTAGTATAACTTGCCATATGAGGTCATGACTGTAATGTATAGTTGGTGTATTCATTCCTCATATCCCATAACATTAGGCTCATGTACGTATGCTCGTATTTCCGTATCACTCCGTGGCTCCTACTCAGTGACACCCGCAAAAACCATTTCCCACGAACTTCCGGAAAACGGACATATGCAGTGCTCATCTTAATATAGGCAGGATTTCAAATGGGGGGCGGAGATTTCCAATAGTTCAATTCGCACCGGAGTCCTAATGCCTACCCTACTTCGTATGTGACGTTAGTCACACTGCTCATGCATAGTAAATGTTAATTCAAATTACATGCATGTGTACCTGATCGGTCAGTTGGGAATATAAATCGTACCGAGCATCTGCTCCTGTTCATGAGAATATCGAGGTTAGCTTTCTCGTTCGTATGTTACTTTGACCATCTCTATTGCCATAGTTGTCTGACAAGCCGAGCCATAACAGAAAGCGTAATCGTCAGGACTTAGATCAGTCGTTTATTAATAGACTTTCCGAACAGACTTTCTGACATCATGACCTTTCCGAATATGCTCGTATTTGAAGGAATTAGAAACCAGCAATGTGTCATCGCCTTTGAACTCAAGTTGTTACCCGCCTACGTGTCCTTTCAGCGAAGACATCAAAGGGACCGTTCTACAGCGTTTTCTCACTATTACAAGACGCCTTGTCTGTGAACCCGGCGAAGCGCGCTATAACGCCGTCCGTTCATTGGCTGTTACTTTAAACACTTTGTTCGAGTAATAACTGTATTGCCCCAATGTGAACGCAGGGATTGTACGTATTATACAGACCTGCATAATTTAGGATGGGAAAAACATCGAGAAATAAAAAATATTCAACATTTGGAGTAGTATAGAAACGGCAAATTGGGCCTTATCGACCTTTTTGCACTTAAAAAGCTCCAATATTACCTCTGTGACGTCACTTCCTGAAATGCCTTTTAACCCCTGCGCATGCGCACAATACCGGATACAAATGGAGCGCAGGGATCAAAGGGCTCTTCCAGTTATGTGACCGGAAGCGAAAGAGACATCACAGAGGTCAAATTGGCGCCTTGGACAAAAGTCAATGCAGCTCAATTTCCCCTTTCACTTGCGTGGAACCGGAAGTGACGTACCAGAGGTTATATGAAAATTTCCAATCAATGAGACCGAATTAGCTCTTTCAAAGGGGCGAGTCACGTGAGTGGGAGTGACGTCACAGAGGTCCTAAGCAAATTCAAATATGCGTGTGGTGGTGGTAGTAGTAGCGGTGTGTGCTGGTGGTGGTGGCCGCCGTGGTGGTGGTGGTGTCTGTACATATATAGAGATTAACACGTGTCCCTCATCGGTCCATATGTCTTGGTCGACTAATCAACATGTCCCTATACGATGACGATGAGTGACCCTATGGGATGTGGAAAGACGTCCTGGGCGATGAAGTACTTAGAGGAAGATGTGGCAACCCCAGCTCCGACACGCGTTGTATGGTGTTATAGCCAATGGCAGCTCGGGTAGGACACTTCGTGATTTGTGAATGTGAGGTTCGTCCCAGGAATTCCTCACGAGATAGACGAACCGTATTACTCCGATTCCGAGCAGACCAACGTGGCAGTGCTAGATGACCTGATGATTGCGGCCAAGGACAATTCGAAAATCGCGGACCTATTCACCAAAGGGTTCCATCATCGCAATCAGTCCGTCATCTATTTGACCCAGAATCTCGTTCCTCAAGCGAAGGCGTCCGGAGATATTGCCGCAATTTTAGCCCATAACGCATTGGCACCCAGACTACGACGGGCTTTACGTCAGCAGTATGCCGTCCTCGTAACCCATATGAAATTGTTGGACAAGGAGCCGATCCATATGGGAATCGATGTTGAAAACCTCGGGCATGAACTGGAAAGCGGCGAATGACAGTGCAATAGCACGAAAGAAGCACCTGTTTAAACTCCTCATTAAGACCAAAAGCGTCCCACTATAAATAGCCCACACAGCACCATCTTCCTCATTTCACCATGAACATTACAAAGTCCACGTTGCCTGATGTAAACTTTGAACCCGACAACGAGGATATTCTAGCCGAAGCGTTACGTCGAGCCAACGTTCAAGTCGGTGCTATTATTGATACAGCTCAAGGTGGGATCACCGAGACCGCTCAGCACCAGCGCATGCGTTGTCATCTTATCACGCTCATAGATGACATCCAATGGGTGGCACGGGTATGTCTTCTGCTGCATAAGAAATAAGATAGTACCCAAAGAGGATACCAACAAATCTACCCGTGCCCAGAATCTCCTGTCCCTGCATGATGCATTTCAAATCTTTACTGGGACGCAGCTGGAGACTAGACATTATCTTCCTCAACCTCAAACATGATGATATCCGTCCATGGATGATTGACAATGCATAAGGCGTTGGGATAGGACGTTAAGGTGTTGAGACGGGCGTTAAGGCGTAACGATGGGCGTTGACGGGCGTCACCGCATTTTGTTGAATTAGTGGCAATTCCATGGAATATCTAGAAAATCATATCTTCTGGGCTATTTCACCAGGGCGAGGAAGCGTTGAGCTGGGCGTTGACGGGCGTTGAGCTGGGCGTTGAAGGGTATCCCAAAAACGTGGACATTCGACGTTCAGTCGTCAAGGTGGGTTATACATGCACTGAGTGCGAACTCACGTTCACCAGACATTCCGATATGATGCGGCTCCAGTAGAATATACACGGGATTGAAGAATCTGAGGAGTCGATTGAGGCGAATGCTGATACAGAGGCTGCTGAGAATCCACCGACTGATACCGAAACAGGGACTGCTGAGAGTCTATCTACTGATACGGAGAGCTTGACCTCAGAGAGTCGACCTACATCTCAAGGAAGTGAGAAAGAACCTACCCTTTGGGATCGTATTGTGCATGGAGCTATTAATATCTATGCTGCGATAATCGAAGACGCCGGACAGGATATCTCACAACAGGCGTACATTCAAATGCGCCCCTGCATCAGAAAAACAGCCATGGCCACCTATGAACAGTATAGCCTGCTCCCGCTTGAAATGAAAGGCGGCCCCACGCATCATAAAGATCAAGCGTCACATGGAAGAGGATATGAGGTTACGCCCACTGAGGTCCTGAAAATGCGATCAGAATGCACAAACAACAGTTCCAGGGCGTGATACCTCAACGATATCCTGGCCTGCCCGATGATGCTTAGATTACACCGAACAAAGATTGAACTTTCTGAAATGGCGGCTTCTGATTGGACAAGAGCCTACTTGAATTGTAAACATACCCAACGCAGCTTCTCCAGCATGGGTATGATGTACTGAAGGAGATAATAAACTATATGAACACTTATGAACGTGTTGATCTTTCTTTCTCTCAACTGTTTGCATAATTGTGTCAGGGCGTTATGCTAGAGCGTAAAAGCGTTCAGACAGGGCTTTAAGGCGTTAAGATAGACGTTAAGGCGCTAAGATAAGACAGATAAGGCTTCCACAAAGGTCACAGGGCAAATGTACTGGGTTTCTGCTTTCTCTACTACTAAGGGGCAACTGGACTTTAAATACACTTTTTCTGCTTCTGCTTCCCCAAACGGTACAATAGCGGACCATTAGGAAGAAGGATCACTAATCCCAAAACTCCAACCTTAAATGCTCGTTCTTTTCTACTCCACGGATGCGCATGCGCGCCATAGCCCTACTTCCACGACCCACTAGTCCAGTTGGATGGTCCCTCACGAGAGCTTCACGTTGATACTTTCCACAACCCAATCGGATCATTATCGGTCCACCTCGACTTCCAAACGTGCATTCAAATGCCCTTTTCCCACCATTTCCTGTCTGCGCATGCGCAGAATGTTGAAATCGGACAACACATTAGTCCAGTTGGATGCTCCACCACGAGTGCTTCACTATGACACCTCACACGACCCAATCGGCCTACTATGGGTCCACCTAGACCCCAAAATGTCCACCTAGCGCTACTTGCCCAGTGCGCATGCGCACGGTAACTTTTCAAAAAAATTCAACGCTTGCCCTCGAGACCCCACCCATCGTGTTTTACAGCTCGAGACGAAGAAAACAAGGGGCCACACCATATACCGCAAATATCCATGAGTGTTTTGGCTTCTAGACCCCTCCCATCGTGTTCTACATCGCGAGACGAAGAAAACAAGATGCCACACCCCATAGTAAAATCCGCAAGAGAGAGAAAAAAATGACCACCTCTATCCCATAATTGCATTCCCCGTATAGATTAACATTGTAAGTCACTGGGGCCTTATGTAGTTGGAGATCACTCTTGATGACGGAAAATGACGTCACCGGAAGTGATCCGGATGTGACGTAATCCGTGACGTCATCGTAACGTCACATCTCCATGGCCACGCCTCAGCCACATGTTTCCTCGGGAATAAGGGTTTATATACTACTTAGGCAGCCAAGAACCAGAATAAAAATCAATTCTTTGAAATTATCTTTCCATTTCACACTGTTTAACCATCAATAAAAATGAAATTAAAATTATTTCAATGATCGCTTAGTTATAATTCATTGACCCCAGTTGAAGAAACTGCCCATCATAAATTGAAGAAAATCGCTTCTTGGTAGCTTCTTTTTTTTTCTTAGGCTGTCCTTCTCTAATACCGCTCAAGCTGACGTGGAGGCTAAGAATGTCCGGTGGCTAAAGTGTCCGGCTCCTCTCGTCAAACCCAGGAAGGACACTTTTCTCCAAAATGGGGACAAGTGTCCGTCTTTATGCGCAATAGAAAAGGATATGAAAAGGCACACTCATCACCAGGATATTCTAATCCACCACACCGATGCTAGAGGTCGTGTGGTCATGCTATTCAAGCTGAACATCGACACTAGGAACGTGGCTGTGATACAGAGAATCACAGTTATCAAATTTGGTTCTTGTGATGTTTTCAGAAATATGCAGTCAGTGCATTTGTCTGTAAGGTACATTGTAATATGTTTTCTTGTCAGCACGCCGGCATTCGTCTTTTTATGTTGCGTTCAAGTCTGATGACCATGCAACTGATACTAAGCGTACCTCAGTTTTGTTTCACGTTTGTTTCAGTTACAAATGTATCCGCCCGGGCAACTTTAAACTGTCATAGAATCATTCCCATGACAAAATAAAAAAAAGCAGACGCTTATTTTGTTTGCAAAGTATTTTTTATGAATACCTATAGAGCAAGAATAATGCAGTTGTAGTGAAAAGAAAATCATACTTTTAATCGTTGTTTTTATTTTCTTTATAAAATAGGTTTCCGAAAATATAGAACTCGTGAGTTCATTTAGTATCTCTTCCCAATTAAGCGCATCTTTTTGTCATATTGATCTCAAACATTTGCATATGACCTGTGTAGCGTCACGTGGTTCCGCGCACGTGATCGGAAGTGCTCTTTGAACATGCGCGTCATTTTAACCATTTTTTGCGTATGCGCAATGTCAGAGGTCACTTCCGGTCACGTGACCTGAACCGGAAGTGACGTCACAGAGGTCATATGCAAATATTTGAGGTCAATATGACCAAAGATGCGTTTTCTGTACTACTGCTGATACTCCGCGACTTTTTAGTTTATCATATTGGGGACATTTTAAACCTATTTGCATTCCACCCGAACAGAGGATCATGCAACCTGTAACCATCTCGGTCATCTATACGCGGTAAGACTGACCCTGGGATCGTGTGTATCCATGTTCAGCCTACTTTCTGCAAATGCAGGAGGGAATTTCCATAAACCAATACCACGTTACTGCGTCAGCCAATCAGCTAAAGTCTACCGCCGTAGCTCCAACGTAACTCGCCATTTTCGACTCATGTGATGAGCTACTTGTTCATAATTTCAAATTCACCACACCTCTTGGGTGATACGAAAGTTATACATACCTATATATTCTATAAGCCCAGGCAATATCTATTTCAGAAGTGGCACGAAAACCTGTAATTTATCAGATTTCGCGGGTGTGTTCTCCGCCGGATGAAGGCCGAACAGAATCCGGTAAAGTACTGGATATCGTTCCGCGATAATGGAGACACACGATTCGCAAGCCATCTTATGGATGGCGAAGTGTACGCAAATGAGGATCATGGGCAAATTCAAGATAGCGGCTACGTGGGGTGACAGAACGGTATGTTTTCGTAATTTTTCTTCAAAATTTGTGCTTTTTCCGCGAAGAAAAGTGGGCAACAACTATTTTATTTCACATCAGAATAATATTTACTAATTTATCATGCAGTTTTTGCGGCGTAATTACATAAACAGATAAATGAGACATATCTGACCGAAAAATCGGCCAAGAATGCCTTTTTGAAAATGGCGTCACTGTGACGTCATCAAAGCAGCCATCTTGGATTTTTTTTTAAGAATATTATCTGGTACAGCTTGACCCAAGAGTTGTGGTAAGTTCCAGATCCCTAGCTCAAGTGGGAAGAAAACATATTTAATGCCCCCCCCCCCGCCACGACAATGCTTGGACAGGTCCCAATATGCCCAGGTCGGACAGGTCCCAATAAGCCCAGGTCAGATAGGGTTAAATAGAGATTTATTTGTTCTGTATTCTGCAATAATGTTCTCACTATACAGGATAATCCCGAACCTACCACTCTTCCTAGCCACCATTCGGAACTGCTTATCGAGGAGGCATAACACAGGAGGAGAGTGACTCCGAAAATATTAGCGAAAGGCATTTGATAGATCAATATTCCGACATATATTTATTCATGTCGTCGTCAGGAAAGGTAGTTTACAACAGGTTTCATGGGTAAGTTTTACAGAACATTCAAAGATAATCAACCAGTCAAACATATTATACAGTGATTCATGTTATAACTAATGAAATCAACGAACAATGAAATTAACCAAAAACGTGCTCATATGAACTAACCGATGAAAGGAATTGAGGAAGTGTTCACCGGAAAAGTACGTGTTCTTTTGATGCTTTGATACCACAGTTCAATGCGGGGTTTTCCCGACTTATAGCTAAGTCTTCTTTGAGAAGTAAAGTATTCCAATCGTTGGTTTTGTCAATAATCTTACAGTTTATTAATAAAAAAATTTGCTAATTGTTTAGCTGGACTCCAGTGAACGATCTTTCAATTATTTTCATTGGTCAGCTCATTCTCCTCCTGTCTATTGTAATCCTTTTCATTGGTCCCCTCAGTCTCCTCCTGTCTATTGTACTCCTTTAATTGGTCAGCTCATTCTCCTCCTGTTTATTGTACTCCTTTCATTGGTCCCCTCATTCTCCTGCTGTCTACTGTACTCCTTTCATTGGTCAGCTCATTCTCCTCCTGTCTATTGTGCTCCTTTCATTGGTCAGCTCATTCTCTTCCTGTGTACTGTACAAGCTATTCAATGTAACCTTCTTTAAACCCAATTTATGAACATCAGAATTGAATAAAATAAAAACAAAACTAATTAAATTCAACCTTAATTAGAAATAATCGAATTAATTTTCGCACTTATACATGTATTTCTATTAAACCGAATAAACCATACACGGTGTAAACAGTTTTGTCAAAAGAGACGTATCTGTTAGTCTCTGTTTCTGCTCTTCACAGAGAATCTTCGTTGGAATACTGATCTTAGTCATTAGCCAAGAAAAATCTTCGTCCCACTAGGCTTTTTGGTTCTTGACTAAATGCACGTTCGGTGTGACACTGTTGAGCCTAGGTGTAGCTGCCCTACAAAACATGGCTGTAACCATGGCAACGAGATCGACGTAGGAACGAGCATTATGTGACGACGATACCAGAACGAAAAATAATGAGACAATTCAAAAGCAGCACTTTATAATAAAAAACTAACTATGAAGAATGCAGTTGATGTCGATGTAGTTAGACTAGTTGTCTCTCTTATGTCCCATACAATAGACCAATCACGTCACTGGGGCATAATACCTCGTCGATCAGTCAGATTTTTGGGGGGCAGAGTGGGGAGGCAACCAGTATACGCTGTATTTTTTTTCAATATAGCAGGATGCGTTCTGCCATTTTATCGGGCCATCGCGTCCAGCAGTCTCGCCCAGAAAATACGTTCATCTACGGGATCCTCCCTCGACAGAAGAAACGTAATGTGCTTCCACATGTTCAACAAGGATCTCGGCATCTTGCGAACTGGTATCTCTTCCAATAGAATTGCGATGATTACGTCATCCCTGCCCCTCTGTACCGCACGCATACTCGCCATCTGAATCTCAAATTCTCCCCAATCACAAGACAAAAATTTCCTGGTTATTACAAGGATAATCTTTCTGCTCGAATTCACAGCGTCGACGATGTTTTGCTGGATGCTCTCCCCTACAGGAAAGTCTCTATGGTGGAGGCACACTCGGTACCGTTGTTTCCCCTCCTCAAGGGCGGTCCTAAGGCGGAAGCATGCCCAGTTGTAGTCTTCATGGTTGTATGCTACAAACGCGTCAAAAGGATATTGGTCATCAGTGATCTGTTCGTTCTCCGGGTTACGTCTGCACTTGGTGAGGAACCAGTATTTTATGTTCCATCGGAATCTGTAGCAAACTATACTGACAACTATTCCAACTCCAACGACACAGCCCAAGGATATGGTGAATGTCAACCAGAATTGACTCGTACAACCGACGCTGAAGTCTCTAAACTCATTTTTGAGATGCAAGAGTGATATCTGTGTACCATTTTCAAAGTAGCAAGAAAATCTATTGATACTATGAGAAGTCTCACGACTTTCCAGTAGCCACTGTGTAAATTTCAATGTCTTACAGACGCAAGCGAATGGGTTTCCGTGGGTGGTAATAATACATTTGTTTGTGCTTTGTCGAAAAAACGGCATCTGTTCAATCCATTTCCGCTCTTCCTCATCGAATGTTGTGATAGAGTTGTAGGACAGATCAAGTGAACACAGAGAGGTGTGTAGACACTGTTAATGTCCAAACGCCCGTTAATGTCCAAATTGGATATTAACACGGAGTGAGTGCGTGTTAATGTCCTAAGTTTGGACATTAACCGCCTCTTATTGTCCTAGGGCAAATTTGGACATTAGCGGTCGACCTGCAAGTGATTTTTTTTCAATATGTACAAGTTGCGTCTTAATGTCCTAACAGTCCATAGTCCGTAGTTCGTTTTTTTACTAATTCAATATCTTGTGGTCATATCCATTCCTCGCAGTGTAAGATGGATATATGAACATGGGCTGTAGTCTCACAAAGCGATTTCGCCCTGTCTTGGTGTTTTTTAAATGTTTTCTTGTGTTCATTAACAGCAGTCCGTGGTTCGTTTTTTCACTAATTCAATATCTGTGGCGATATCGATTCCTCGTAGTGCAAGATGGATGTAGTTAGGCAACCTCTGCCAGAGAAGTGAATTGTTTTCAATATTTTTTCCAGTCTCTGTTGCGAGGAATAATTGAAGGCCAGTGGTGGGTGATTGGAGTATGATATGTGCTTGGTTCCGCTGTGAGTTTGATTTTAACTCAAGGCCTAATAAGGAGTTGCTACGAGGGACTATTTTATTTGGGTGTCTGTGCACCGCTTTCTGAAAGCAGAGAAAAAAAGCCAAAATTGTGACGTCATTTGTACGAGCGCGCATAACTCAAAATTTCGATGGGCGACCCCCGTCAAGAAGCCCGTCCGGTTGTAGCACTTGAATAAATGTACTTCTTGCCGAAATATGGGAGTCTAGACTTAATCAATCGGGGAGATGCAATTACGTTAGCAGCTTTTAACATTACCGCCAATGTAAATTTTAATAGTGGTCTGGACCCTGTATTAACACGGGTTGTACTCTCTTGTAGGCGCGCGCTAAATGGTCTCAATGAAATTTTGGAACAGAGGCAGGACTGTTTTAGGACAATAACAGTCGAAGTGATACATATCGACCGCTAATGTCCAAAGTTTGGACGATAACATTCATGCTGGCGTCTTATTGTCCTACGTGGGACATTAACACGCACTCGTTGCGTGTTAATGTCCAATTTGGACATTAACGGGCGTTTGGACATTAACAGTGTCTACAGAGGTGGAACTTCGAATCGCTGGCATCAAACGCAGAAGCTTGTTATTGCTTACGTCAAGCGTTTTAAGCGGCAGACCGCTAAAAATGTCTGGATGCAAGTAAGTGATTCCATTGCCCGCCAGGTCCAACATATTCAATTTAGGGGCAACTTTAAAAAATCTCCCTTTAGTGTCTCTTTCCAAAACCAAGTTTAGGTTAGCGTCGCGTGCAATCAATATTCTCAGTTCGGGATAGGAGCCAAAATCGGTTACTTGCATTTCAGTGATTTTCCCACCGGATATATTAAGGACTTCCAACCGTGGCCAGGATCGATTATCCCATAAAACTACATTTGTCCTGCAATAAGCCATGTCTAAAACCACCACCTTCCAGCTTAGGATATCGGGGAAGTAGAGGGCTGGGTTAAAGCTACAATTGAATAAATCAATGTAATAGTTTGGCTCCCTAACATACATGAGACGATGTTTTTCTCCAGCCCAAAACCGGAATTCGGAAATGCCTGCAGTCCAACTGACATCCACTCGTCGGAAATTAGGAAAGCTGAAAAGGTTTTCGGAAAGAACGTAATAATCGGCGGTTCCGACATTGTTCAACTTGAAATTAAAATTTAGAAGACAGCGATAGTATTTGAAGGTGTCTATAGTGAACACGCCATTGGTTGAAATGATATTATTATCGCTGAGGTCGAGAGTTTGCGTGCAGATGTTTGCTAAATATTTCACGGCGACCAGCGTGAGACGAAATTCATCAATTTTTGCATTGTTATCCGGCCAGTCGTTGTTCACGCCGCTCAACACGATGCTGGTCATGTTACGATGTTCCAAGCCGCCAAGGCTCATTAATGCAGCTTTCAGACCGAGATTCGGACTTGCGCGAATAATAATATTTTTGATATTCAATAACTTGGAAAATGCCATAGGATGAACATACCGGACTTCTTCAATACTGATTGTATTTATGCTGGAATTCTCAATCAAAGGTGAATTCAGAAATATTACGCAATGTGCAATCGATGTGCAGCTTCTCTAGAAACGCCATCATGGCGAATCCCGATCCGAATTTCAGGCTGGCTCCGTGCTTCGATAATTTTTCGAGGGAGAGTTCTCGTACATTTTTGAGTGGCAGATAGAATTCATCGCTCTCCGGGCACCAGGTCGATGAGCGCAACTGATACTCGAAATGCAACACTTTTAGAGACAATACGGAATTTAGCAGAGACGGCGGGTACGAGTTCGTGTTACATAGATCAATCCAGTTTCCTCGTAGGTCAAAGTAACATAAACTCTCTAGACCCAATAAAGCTTTCTCTTCTATAAGTCTTATGTAGTTATACGATAGGTCAAGATACTGGAGTTTGTTTATCTTGGAGAAGCACTGAGAAGGTAGAACCTTCAAGTCGTTGTAGGAAAGAACGAGCTTCACGGTGTCTTGGGGAATATCCTGCGGGACTTTCGCGTGCCCTTGTCCGCTCGCATCAAACTTTGTCCCATTTTCCATGACGCAGTATTCAGTAGCCCATGCCATTTGCGATTGCAGTGACAAGAAGAACACAACCATCGTCAGCGAGACCATTCTGTGTTTCTGTATAAAAAATGAATTATTTGTTATTAATTGACAGTTCACCCGATTGTAAACCATTCCAAGTTAACCTCAGATGTTCGAGGATACCTCATTGGAGAAAGCAGAGAATATGGAAGAAAGCATCGAAAGCTTACCCTTGTTTATTGAATATCTGGACCCAGTATCAAGTGTATATATTACAGTAGAACACATACTTTTCCCGCGCCATATCCAGAACACATGGATATGGTCAATTATATTATGTATCAGTATATTTGAGGAGAAAATCTGTTCCGGCGTAATTATAAGCAGTAGGGGGAAAAGAGAGTGCGACGACAGGTGCGGAGCCGACGGTACAACGGTACAGCAATAACATCATAAGTAGGTCATTTGACGTAATATCCCGTTACGTAATATCCTGTAAAATAATTTCCTGTCATATAATTTCCTGTTACGCAATTTGCTGTTGCATAATATCCTGTTACATCATTTACTATTATATAGTTTCTCGTTACAAAATATTCTGTAACATAATTTCGTCTTACAGAATTTTCCGTTACGCAATTTCCTGCTACAAATTTCTTTTTATCTAATTTCCGGTTACTTAAATTCCCGCTAAGCATTATCTGTTACATTAGACGATCTTCTTGCTGTGGATAATCGCTATATAAATGACGCAGGGAAAGATATATATTCACTTCCACTAGATTTGAAGTTAACTATAGATAGCCCTGACGGCGCATCTTATTTACGCCTATATTTCTATAAAAATCTTTACGACAAAGGAGATGATTACAAGGGACGTGCACATGGCGCATGGCGTATGGCGCACATGACTAATAGCATTTGCTAGATACTGTGTTAAATGTGACGATTTTAATCACCGTCACAAAACATTATTTCAGAAACTTATGAAACAGGGCTATATCATCAAGCGCCTCCTGTATCAGCAATTTGGCGATACATATCGCATGCTGATAGGAAAATGTGAGCGTAGCGTGCAAGATCTATGACGGCACGTTTCGTAACTTGTGTTTAATTCCGCATAACCCAGGGCTACGGCCGTATAAACCCATGTACGTCAAGATCCTCACAGTGTTCATATGAACAATCACAAAGCGTGACTGAGATACATCATACTCTAGATAACGACTTAACAACGGAGATCATAGGGATTAAGCATACTGATCAGCGATACGGATTTGATATTGCTGGCATCATTGAAAACTGTTGACCGCTTCTCTCTTGCAGGAAACTAGTTTTATGTATACTATGATTTAATCTTTTAATTTGGTGCTAATGCTATTATATGAGTTAGGTATATGGATTATGGACGCGGAAATTCTTCAATGGACAAATGAATATTAAATGAAGGACTAGACGCTTGTATTTTATCCCGTTAGCATTAGGTTATATATAGTAATACTATAATCCCGATCCTCGCTCATCGTAATATGACTGAAATAATGTTGAAAACGACCGAAATCTGACCGAAAAATAGACTTTAACATACTGTGACGTCATCGAAGCGACCATCTTGGATTTGATTTTACCTTTTCTGGAGGGGTATAGTGTGGTAAGATCCAGCCTTCTAGCTCAAGGGGTAAAAACAATATTTATGGGGTGCGAAATGCCCCTCCCCCTCCCCCTCCCCCTCTCCCCCAGGCATGGGCAGGTCACAAAAAACCCAGGCCAGATAGGGTTAAGCCAGATTTGACTGTAGCTAGTGTTTAAGAAGATAAAAGCGACCATCAGATGCTAAAGTCGAAAACTATGGATTTTCGAGGAACAAATCAACATACAACCTCGAATTCAATTTGTTAACTTCTCCAAGTCTGCATGTGATGTCAGTTTTGACCGCGTGTCAGTGAACATATTTTCCACAACCTATTCGAGAAACCTGATATTCATAATTTTTTTGTTAGATTATGGTGTACGAAACACTTCTTAGTTAATACCTACAATAATATGAATTAGCAATCGTTTCAATTCTTTTAATTGAACTTTATTGGGACCTCGGTATGATTTACACTGATCAGGGGGAAACAACTCCCAAGTCAAAGCGACAAACAACGCTTTAAGAAACAGGGAGACAACTCCCATCCTATGTGAATCTTACACACTGACTCTCGATGAATAGGAGCATGTACATTCTCTGTGCGTAATTTGAATCAATGAAGTCCAGCTGTTGAGTTTCTCCAAAAGTTTGGGATAATAGGTGAATTGAATTGTGAATTGTTGGCAACTTACATTTTCTGGTAGGTTGAACCTAATGATACATGAACATCGTTGGTTCGAAGAACCACACTTTTCAATGTGGTTAATTTATTATATTGGGCGGATTTTAAACCTGATTGCATAACATTAGAAGCAGTTCATCATGTCCAAATTAATAAAGGCGGTCTTCCCAGATTTGCATTTTTCGGCGTCTTAGTAGCAATGGAAACCCCCTATCTCTTAACATGGGACCCGGAAAAGGCCCTCCACAATTCATTGACTTCGATCCCGTTGACTCAGGGTCACACAACTTGGTCAGTGGGTTTCCGGAGATCTTCTGCGGAGATTATCGTGATTTCTAGACCAATGCCGATCAAACCGGAAGTGACGTAAAAACCGTAAATATCGGATATCGCCCGAACGGTATGAGTTATAGGTATGGGCCCTACACTAAAGTATGCCTTAAAATAAAGGCTTAATCCACATGTATCGATCACGTCATAATGACGTTGTCAAACCGGAAGTACGAATATATCTCTATAATTGTGATAGCCACTGTGAAACTTTCACCGATGGATCCCTTTTAGCGAAAGCGTGTATCGGAAGTCCCAATGTGACTTCATAGTGGCGTAATCGAACGGGTAGTTTATTCAAGGAGGGACGCAATTCTATTGTTTGGAGAGATGTGCCCGAGGTGGGAAAGTTGACGACGTCTGGTGATTGAAAAGCAACCATATGACGCTACAGGAAAGCATCATTCGGCACCTAACATTCAGACCCGAGAGTACGGTGGATTATCGGACGTAGCCTTCGTATCTCAGCCGCGCATTTTTTACAGCCGTTTATGCGGAGATTATGAAGTATTCACACGGCCCTAGCACTGGCTTAAGCGGAATTAGATACACTAGCTCGGGAGCTGTGATGACATGTCAGCTCAAACAACTTATCTGATGTTAATGGGTCGCCGCCTGAGGCCGAGGCGACGACGGTGGTAGCGGTCGTGGTCGCGAAGTATGGTACGTGTCTTTTGCTGAGATGATATAGGGTACTCATCTCTCAATCCACATCCACATTCACATATCCATATCTATATTTCCACATCCACATATCGACATCCTCGTCTATATATCGACATCCACATCTATATAAATATCTATGTATTTCCACATCCATATACTTACTTCCACATATCCACATACACATCCACATTTCAACAAGAGGCGTCTAATCTGTTATACGTCGGATATTTACGATTTTGATGACGTCACTTCCAGCTTGGTCGCCATTATTTCAAAACCCGTGATAATTCACGAAATAAAATCTGCGGGAATCCACTGACCAAGTCTTGTGACCCTAGGTCAGCGGGATGAAAGTCAAATGAATGAGTCAGTGGCACATTATTGAGAAAACAAAGAAGAGCCTGTCTGTTCCCGGACCAGTGACTACCAGCTGATCGGCTACTAGGACCTATAATTTCACTTTCCCCTATCTTTTAACCTAGGAAACTATTTTGAACGGGTGATAACTGACCAAATTTTATAGACGCATACTGTTTTTCAACTTTTCAAGCATAATGGCATTTCCTTTGAATACTGAGAAAAAATAGTACATATGTAAAGAATTATGTCCGTCATCACCAGTTCGAAAGTCTCCTGGATTAAAAGATGAAGTGAAATTATACAATCCAGTAGCTGGTCAGCTGAAATCACTGGTCCGTGAACAAAGCGGCTCTTCCTTGTTCTCTCAATAATGCGCAACTGAGATATTTATTTGACCTTGATGCCGTTGACCTGGGGTCACGACACTTTTTCGGATCCCATGTTGAGCCGTAGGAGAAAACAGATGTATAGAATTCCATTACTACTGGACTTCTTCCAAATGTGTGGTTTCTGAATTATTGACAACATGCACCTCCTAAAAGATTGAACCTTCTCTATTAACAAAATAGTTGGTGTCAAGTTTTCTTTCCTGAGTTTGAAGTAGTTTGGGTTAATCTTTTCTGGCATGGGTGATAGAGGGTTCGGAAATTTAAGCCCAACGCTAGCAGCGAACATTTTGTTGTATATTAGAACAAAAACATTGTTTCGTGTTTTTGCCTGTTTTTTGCCACAAGTAGACGTAGCTTCGGGGTTCAATCCTTTGTCACCTGGGCTCGGCCCGCCAGTTGATTGGTAAATAGTTGAGAAAATGTTCCGCGAAATGTTCGCAGTCACCGCACACAGACGGCAGAACTTGTTACAGAGCAAAACATCTTCGCAATATCAAACAAGTTTGATCTCACGAACATTTGTTCCGAACACATGTTTTCTGTTTTGGGCGCCGCACACAGCAGACAAAAATAGCTCAGAACACAGTCTTTGTTCTAAAACTACAATTATAACACTTGTGTCAATAACATCGAGCTAACCGTGCAATTATTGCACGTTTTAGCCCGGTTATGTGAAATCAACACCCGTCAAGTGCAGGTGTTCATTGCGAGATTCCATTTCACAAGTCGGATGAAGAAAGGGACGCCTGCTTTCAGAGGAGTAACCATCGAATAAAACAAACAAATAAATTAGATGAAATTTCTTTCTAAAGTTTAACTGTTGTTTCCATCGTGAAATTGATTAACAAAGCGACACAAATATACATATATCCACGTAATTTCCACACAGCTGACGCAGCTAACAGTATCACCCCCATCTGAGAGACCACATAAACTTGTCCACTGACATTGGCACGATGCCAACCGAGACGGGAGCATCAGTGGAAGAGTTTTTTTCAGGAAAGGGAAGAAAGGTTGTCAAGTTTAAAATAGGTTTCAGCTTTTCATAATAACCTTTGTTGATAATCAATTTGGGTACTGCAAAAGAATAGGAATAATGTTTTCATAGGCGTGTTCAATGGTTATTTTACGCACGTTTAGTGTGGTAAAGATTATAAATTTTATGGTGCGGGCTTCGCCCTTGCCTAAAATATAAAAATAACCATTGAGTACGCCTATGAAAACATTATTTCTTAAAGGGAACGTAAACTCTGCGGTAAAACACCGCAGGAATTATACAAGAGTCCCGATAGATTAAAAAAATCGTGACAAATATTTTTTCTCATTTTTTGCCAATGAATGAGACATACGCAAACATAGAAAATACCGTGATTTGGAATTTCTTGGAGGCACCGCCATGTTTATTTTGTGCAGGATTTTTATCCAATGAGAAAGCGTGAAATTCAGTTGTGCCGATAATCTCCTACGTCATCGGACATTCTCCGCGTCGAGATAACATGCCGCATATGGTCGTTTTCATGCACTCCTCCGTTCCCCGACTAACAGAGGCAATGCTATAGATTAGCTTTGATGTAGAATACGGCCTGATTCTAGCAGATATTCTATCATGCCGGGCTGCTCTGCATTTGGCTGTCACAATGTACCAGGTAATCCCGACACGTCGCCTCGTTCATGTTTGTAAGCTACAGTCTCGAATACTGCACCTCTGCCAATTGACGCGTTTTTACCTCCAGAGGCAGAAGAACTAGTGTCCGCTGACGTCACGATTCTTCAAACATGGAGGCCTCTATGTTGTTCCAGTGTATCGAAGTTAAAACGTTAAGTACTGCTTTGAAAAAATTGTAAAAAGATATCTGATACACGATTTGGATTCTATGAGGAAAAAACTTTAACTGGCCATGCACGGTTCACCAAAGTTTACGTTCCCTTTAAACTCTTCGCTTTGCTCTTGCCCTAAAATAAAAACTTTCTCAAACTAATCGTGCGAATTCCCAGATTTATCTCCTAATTAGGACATAATATCTCCTAATTAGGAGAAAATTATCTCCTAATTAGGACTTATTATCTCCTAATTAGGAGATAACAAGTCCTAATTAGGAGATAATTATCTCCTAATTAGGAGATAATTATCTCCTAATTAGGAGATAATAAGTCCTAATTAGGAGATAAATCTCGGAAATTTTTTTTCACACTGGCACTAATACGCTTACGGAAGCGTATTAGTGCCGTTCCGAGATTTATCTCCTAATTAGGACATAATAATCCTAATTAGGAGATAATTATCTCCTAATTAGGAGATAATTATCTCCTAATTAGGAGATAATAAGTCCTAATTAGGAGATAATTTTCTCCTAATTAGGAGATAATAAGTCGGAGATAAATCTCGGATTTTTTTTTGGTCACACTGGCACTAATACGCTTACGGAAGCGTATTAGTGCCAGTGTGGATTTTTTTTCCCCGAGATTTATCTCCTAATTAGGACATAATATCTCCTAATTAGGAGATAATTATCTCCTAATTAGGACATATTATCTCCTAATTAGGACTTATTATCTCCTAATTAGGAGATAATTATCTCCTAATTAGGAGATAATTATCTCCTAATTAGGAGATAATAAGTCCTAATTAGGAGATAAATCTCGGAATTTTTTTTTTTCACACTGGCACTAATACGCTTCCGTATAAAATAACCATTGAGTACGCCTATGAAAACATTATTTCTTAAACTGTTCGCTGTGGTCGTTGGGCTTGATCGCTCTTTTGAACTTTTCGCGGTATCACCAGAATGAATGAAATCGAGAGCCAACACTTTCCAAGGCTTTATAATATTGTATTGGGAAATTATGTATCCATTTCCATAATTCTAGTGATTTCCCATCGTGTAAATATGGTGCTCATGTGAGGTCACCCATACCGCGCTTTTTCAGTGTGTTCATATGATAGCCTTTATTCTTAGCTCAATGTGCCAATTTTGTAACACCAAAATATCTCACATCAGATCTCCTTACGCGTATTTTGAAATATGATGATTTAATTCAAAATGGCGTCCATCAGAAAATAACAATTTTTAATTGGCGTTCATCAAATTACAGCTCTAGGCATTATTCTTGGCTCTTAGTGCACATTTATCATAACCGAGAAATCTCTGAGCACACCTAACAACTTACGCTCATTTTCAATCCATTTACCTATTCCTAAGATCAAGATCTAATGGTCAAATTCAAAGTGGCGGCTAAATGGGGTCATCTAAAAAATCATACTTCTCATGTTGCTCGTATCGTCCAAGGGATTAGTCTTAGCGCACTGCATACTTCAGTATGTACACTAATTCGTCTGGTATACATTGCAGTTTCTAACGTGAATTTCCATACAGATCTTTGAGGGTATATGCTGCGAGCTGCGAGAATCTGTATTTCAAGTAATATGGCGACCATATTTGACGTCATATTGGATATTGGGTTCACAATAGTATCGATTTTCAAGAATAATATATTGCTATTTTTTGGCACATAAACACAGTAAACTTAGTATTATACTCTCTAAAAACAGATGTGTATCAAAAGTACACAAACTGTGTACCCTAGGTACACACCGCTGTAACAAAATTGAACATCTACAATCACTATGCACAACGACTGTGATACACAATTTGTGTAGAAAAGGTACACAAATTGTGTACTCCTGATACGCATTTTTTGTAGATGTGCAATTCTGTACACAACTGTTTTTCAGAGTGAGCTGAATGCGACTTTTGTATCTAGCTGGTTACAAAAATTGGAATTTTACTCGTGATGTGGAGTGGTGTCACGAAGTTGAGAGTCTAGGCCACACCCACCAACGAATTTGGCAAACAAATGGACTATGATAGAACATAAGCTAGGAAATAATCGTCAACCCTTCTCCAGCATCTGCTAGTGTGTGTGTGTTTATTTGTTTTTGGGAGAGGGGGGGGGGGCATTTTCTGGGTCAGACTGCGACGCCCAACACATATCATCGGGCAAAGAGGCATAATGTGTTTATACATAGGCTGCGGTATAATCTGCTACATGTTCATATGGCCCTACACTACTGACCAATGATCAAACTCGTCATTTTTTAAGCTTCGAAGATTATTACAATTAAGGTTATTAAACGACACATTTTATTATATAGATTCCTATCTTAGACAAGCATATCGGATCCAAATTTTGTATGGTGATAGATTTCCGGTGAATCCCGTGAAAGAGAGATGCAGTACCATTTTGTACGTTTAAGACAGTGACAGTGTAAAACAGACTTGAAAAGGTCGTTTTTTTGTACTTATAATATTTCCGCCCTGCTCTGAACAACAAAGCTATTCGGAAATCGTAAAATATTTACCCGAACTCCACGCCTGTTTTATCCTTTGCAATGGAAATGTTCGCAGTATGTGCACATCTAGTCTTCAGCCACGATGATGAGAAAGGTCTGAATTCATGAAGAGATAAAAATATCTAATGCGACAATACTGTGGACTCTTTGAGTAATAGGTCATGAATATAATTCATTTAAAGATATATATGAGCCTAATAACTTTTTTCATGTAAATTGCATTTAATCGTGGTATTATAGCAATAGCATGATATCACAGAAATTTGATATACGTGTTTCCATCCTATTTTCTAAAAACCACATCTAGTTTTCTCTTCCTGTACTTGTTTCGATTTCGTTCTAATTTTCTACGAAGTAGGCTACCATTTGCAAATTGTCCGGTAATGAGTGAGTGAGTGAGTGAGTGGTATGGATACCGGCAGGTTCTGATTTATTATTTATTTTTTTAATTATTTATTGATGGCTCAGCGAGTGCACTGTCATGCCCATCGGCAACCCTTGGCTGTATGTTTCACTGTGACCTTTGAAGGTTCCCTGATACGGCATATCACGCTGGACACACCGGTTCTCGTAAAATCACCGAAGTTAAGCGACTTTGAGCCCGGTCAAGACTTGGATGAGTGACCTCGTGCTGTACTGCTGGGCTGATAAGTGTTCAGGGTAATAGGAACTGAGGGCGATAATAGTTGCTACGCTAATGACTCACCAGCGGTGACATGTGGGAATGTTAATAATACCCACTGTCAAGTAAAGACTGCTATATAAATTCTCTCACGGTAGCACATAGGGCCCCAAGTCATCTCTCGAGTACACAATTAAATCATATCAAACCCTACTTCGTAAGTCCTGTGACGTTAGTCACACTGCCATGTTGATATTTCCCGTTCCAATTCCTGTACGATATAATAATCTCTCTTCTGGAGTTGTGGTGAACCAGCTGTGACCTCGCATTTTAGGTACTATTCCCAAGTCGACAGTGTATTAGATCAAACGTCTTCATTCTGAATTTCTTTATCAATCTACGAATATCAGATGTTGATGCCAATTACAACTGTTCAGAAAGAAATCGCTGTAATTAATAATCTTTTAAAGACAATTCTCTGGGTTCCTGATTCCGTCTTATTCCGTTTTATTATCAAAAAATTAATGGCTTTAAACGCTATGGTGTCATTGCGAACATTCACCGTCTCGCGTGACTGAGATACTTATCAATTAACAGTGGAGGTGTGCGTAAATAATTCGACAATACACTCTTAACATGAGCAGTGTGACTAACGTCAAAGTACCTACGAAGTAGGGTAAGCATTAGGACTCCGACGCGAACTGAACTCTTGGAAATCCCACCCCCAGTTGAAATTCTGCCTATATTAAGATGGGCACTGCCCAAGTCAGAATCACCAGTGATTGTCATTGAAAATCACCAGAAATTTTCATCAAAAGTGGGTCAGCTCAGAACTTGTTGGTAACAGTCTCCTAATGCGCCTTCATTCCAAAAGTAAATAACGATCGCCGATTTAATTTTACAATTTTTTAACTAAAGGAAACAGATCAAAAAGTTCAGTAGATTTCAGGCTTTACGTGTGAAAATGCATTTACATCTCTTTAATGGTTTTCAGTGCCCTTGTCCAGGACCAAAACCACTTTTTGAATCTCATTATTTTCCCAACAATACAACACATTCTTATATATAGTCCTATAGTAGAAAGGTAGCATTTATGTAGTTTACGGTAATTCAACTCAAGACCAACACCTTCTCGGCTCAAGATAATACTGATTCTACGTCATTCTCCTGAACATGACCGGTACAAAGACGAATAAGTAGCATCTCTACATCACGTTGTTATCTAGATATATGAGACAACACATTTTGTGTATCGGCAATTTGATGAATGTATAATTTGAGGATTGTACTTAGCATCTTAAATACAGCCTTTTAATACTGATTACATATCTGTTTAATTTCGTTTCCCATAATGTAGCAGTTAATAAAAACATGTGTGTATATAGCAAAAGTGTGTGTCTAAAGTTAACGGCAGCTGTTCAAATGTCCCCTGGAACGGTAATAAATTAATAAAGACGTCAACATGTACCGGTACCATCTGTTGTGATATTTTTTTAACTCCCAGACAGATCTGCTTATTTTTATCTCCCCTGGTCTGACCTCTAAGCACAATTTAATTATTACACCATGACAGTATTAACTGCATTCTCGAATTCAAAGCATATCAGACTGTTAGTTCTGATCTGTTTATAGGCCTATTGGGGGTGACCCATCTACACTGCTGTGACCTCTAGCTCTCAAAACAATTATGGATAGCATATCCCACCAGGCTTTGTACTGTGTAATATATACAGTGAAATATACAGCCAAGGGTTCCCGATGGGCATGACAGTGCGCTCGCTGGGTCATCATTAAACTTCAATTGAGAGTTTTTTTTATTTGTGTTATTGACGTGGGTAACGAGAAATATTAGTAGCTGTGGCCTTGAAGATTAAAATAGTATTGACTATTTTGTTGAAGATTAAAAGTGATGGGATTGAATGAATAGTTTACCAGTTACTGTGCTGATGTGAATCTGTGACACACCAACACACTCCGTGGCAGTAATTCTGTATCGCATAATCGAGGAATCGAAATGGATCAAGATTTGATGACAAGAAAAATTTAGACATATTTTGTTTACACATGTAATGTTTTTGTTTAAATTATATCCCATTGTGACATATAGTCAATATTCAAGAGGTACAAAAAAACTCGAAGTATGTGCTCATATTTTTACATCATGATCAAAGTTGCGTTATCTAGTTAAATTCTACCCAAAGGAAATAAATTAAGATCCTTTAAACATGCCGTCAATGACAGATGTTGAGTTTTATACAGCTGTAGATCAGGGCTTTGGGTGCATATATCATGTTTCCATACCCTTGATGCACGCAACAGCAAAAACAAAGCCTCCTTGAACAACCTATCTTTGTAAAGGCACATGTAACTCAGAAAATACCATTATAAAATACCTCTCAAAAGAAAACAATTCGCGCCAGGAAGGCCTTTTTTATTAAGCTAATTTTGTTATGTAGGGGCCTACTAAGATTCAATAATCGTTACAAAATTTCTTTGATTATATCTTAATTGCAACCATGCTTGTTCCTCAAACCTGACATGCTTGACCTATGTACATGTATAACACACTTTCATTTGAGAGTCCAGACATTCCACCATTCATGTGAACAAATTGTACTCAACATGAAATAATTAAATTCACACTATCAACTAGTTCACCAGCTGTTAATTTTGAGACCCATTTATACAGGATCAGTACTGTGTTACTATCTGTAGCAGTGGAAACCCAGTAAAACTTAATCAATTAAAACCAGTAAATAAATTTGTCTGTTGAATAACAGAAAATATGGTATGGAGATTTGAATGAGTAAACTACTAAACAGCTTACATGATACCAACAAAATGTCCCAACACAAGCTGATAAATTCCTTGAGTGGCCTGCAGGATGGCTTTGTTTCACCCTCATTAAAACTTTTATCATTGTTGCTACCACAGACTAATCTGAATGATGATATGACATCTTTCTTTGTCCTGCTGGGTTATTGCACCAGGCTGACTTAATTGGGTGGTGTAGGATATTTCACCACCAGTGGACAATTTGACCTGAATTTGAAGCCTGATGTGGTCTGTGATGAAATGTTCGTATGTGAAATAGGATACACGTTACAGGCCAGAGTTTACATATATCTATAACAATATACTGAATTGTGTGTATTGAGGATGGCAAGTTGGTAATAGCAGTGTAGATAAATGATGGAAAATTAGCATTTCCTATTTCATATAACCCAAATTACTGAAAATCACCTGCCAATCATAATTAGCTGTAATACTGTAAGAGATATGGTGCTAACAGCATCAAATCTAAATTCAATCCGTCCCCAGTTGAGATCCTCCCTATCTTAAAAATGGTGTACGGACATTTTCCCCAGCGGACATTTCCCCCATGAACATTTCCCCCAATGGGCATTTCCCCCAGTGGACATTTCCCCCACCCTATATTTTTAGGTTATTTTGAACATAGGGTTTAGATAATTTCGCAATAACACACATTTTTTATATATTTTTTTTATTTTTTATATATATCTGGATATAAGGATTTCCACATATGTTTTATAATAAATGAGTCACATAGTGATCAGATATTATACATATACACAGCATATATCAGTATTATATACATTTTAAAACAATATAAAAGATGTATACATGGTATATAGCATAACATTAACTGTGCGTAGGTCGGTGTCACAAAGCCATTTGATGAATAATATTGAACTAAAGTGAAAACTGAGGTATAAAAAAAATAGAACAAAATTATATGGTTTTAAAATGTGCTATATAATGTGCTTTCTCGTAAAATAATATCTTATCACTATTTGACTCATTTATCGTAAAACATGAGTGGAAATCTTTATATACTTTTTATAGAAAATGAAAAAAGGTTCTAATGTCAACGGTTCTCCTTATTTTGCCGACGAAAGGATTCTGATGGACTGACTGACTCATTACCGGACAATTTGCAAATGAGAGCTTACCGCGTAGGAAAATGAAAGTGCTGTATTTAACATTATAAATGTTCGAGGAGGGACAACATTATATAATCTTATATTTATTACACTCTCACAATGTGTTGAAATAAGTGTTACATGTATATCCAATATTATAGTGCTGTATCAGGAGCAATACAACACTTTACAATGCTGAAAGTGTTGTATTGCTCCTGTATCACTATAATGTTGGATATAACACTTGTATTCAACACTTGTGAGAGTATTACAAATATAACACTTTATATAAAGTTATCAGTCCTCGGACATTTATAATGTTAAATATAACACTTTCATTTTAAGAGTGTACCTACATTTGGAAATGCCTTTTGAGACTGATTTATTGAGATTGGTATCGAGGTCTTCGTCGGATTGTGAATGTATCGTATCGACCTCATATCATCACTTCTGGTCACGAAGGCTAGATTTTCCTAAAGTTGACACATGACTTTCCTAAACGACAACGATAGATTAAAAGTAACCCCGAGTTAACCGTACATAGAGTTTAGGTGAGATGGTGTTAGAAATTTGGATTTCTTTCACATTTCTTCTGAGCTTATGGGCAATATTTATAGGTTATTGGATTGTACGGTTGTGTATGGACGAGTCCTGGGCGCAAGGGAAGGGACGAGCTTGCGAGTCCCTTCACGGCGCCCAAGACGAGTCCATACACAACCGTATTTATTATACACCCTGAGACAAAAACAAACCAAAAATTGTAAAATGAACTGAATGTAAAAAGAACGTAACACATAAATTGAAGGATATACTTCGATCTATTTTTAATATTGAATTTACAACGTCATTCGGCTCGCGAAAGAATACAACATTTTCATTGGTTGCTTTCCTGTCGAAGTGAAGTGAACCGCACGAGGCAAACATGTTGAACTGGAGTGGATGTGAACAAATCAACAAACGACGAAATATCAGAGATAACTGTTGGAGAATGAAATTTACCGCAGTAGATAAGCCAATGACTGCAAGGAATTACTGGGATTTACTAACGGAAATAGAAGGTGCAATTGTTGAATGCCGCTCCATGGAACAAATCCCCGTAGTCGCGAGTGGAGACGGCTGAAGCGGTGGTTGAACTGGCGGCAAGATTAACGGTCGAAGTGGACGCGATTGAAGGATCTACTGGCATGTTGGGGAATGAAATTTGACCGAGAGGCATAGGATTAGTAGGTGCGTTTGACTGCAAGATTGAGGAAATGTGCTTCTGTTCCGTAATGTCGAGCTTTCTGTCATACTCCTGTATGCTGGCGAGAGATTTGTGACCAGTGACCTGCATAATTTTATGTGCCAGTACACCTGCCTTTATCAGGGTCTGGACGGTTGTTTTGCTCACGGAGTGGTTGGTTTTCTTCCCGGCCAACCCGGCTCTCACAGCGGCCTTTTTCATCAGCTCCCCCAGTCTGTGCTCGCCCATGGGGGTCTTGTAATACCAAACCAGTGAGTCGTGTTGTAGACGGTTGACAGGAATAGGCGTCAAATAAAATGGACTGTCGGGATCCATCATATTTGCAGGGCGACGTCTGGCGTATTCCTTAAATAACACTATCGGATCCCTTGACTGGTCGACTCCCACAGAGCTGTAAATTCTGGGCCGGGTTTCACGGACATCATCTCGCCGCGAGCAGTCACGCGTTTTGCTGTTTCTCTCCATCCATTCGAGAAACTCTGTGCCGTCGGAATCACGTTCCAGAGTAATGTCGCCAAATTTTAATTTCCGATGCTCATCTCGTCCTCTGAAACCAAACATTTTGGTGAAATAGAAGTGAAGGGAGAAAATCAAACTTTGGGGGTTGTCCAAACCCAGTTCTTTCGCCTCGTGAAGGAGATTTTCCTCGTCGGCACATTTTGGTGAAATAGAAGTGAAGGGAGAAAATCAAACTTTGGGGGTTGTCCAAACCCAGTTCTTTCGCCTCGTGAAGGAGATTTTCCTCGTCGGCACTGATGCTTTCGGCAGCCTTGACCTTCCGTCCCTTTCCTATGGTGGCCGATAAGGGACATCGCTAGGTATGTGGTTTGGTAACACGAAGGCAGGATGCGAAGCGCGAAGGCAGGATGCGAAGCGCGAAGTCCAAACACGAAGGCAGGATGCGAAGTGCGAAGGCAGGATGCGAAGCGCGAAGGCAGGATGCGAAGCGCGAAGTCCAAACACGACTTCGCGCTTCGCATCCTGCCTTCGCGCTTCGCATCCTGCCTTCGTGTTTGAACTTCGCGCTTCGCATCCTGCCTTCGTGTTTGAACTTCGCGCTTCGCATCCTGCCTTCGTGTTTGAACTTCGCGCTTCGCATCCTGCCTTCGCGCTTCGCATCCTGCCTTCGTGTTTGAACTTCGCGCTTCGCATCCTGCCTTCGCGCTTCGCATCCTGCCTTCGTGTTTGGACTTCGCGCTTCGCATCCTGCCTTCGTACTTCGCATCCTGCCTTCGTGTTTGAACTTCGCGCTTCGCATCCTGCCTTCGCGCTTCGCATCCTGGCTTCGTGTTTGGACTTCGCGCTTCGCATCCTGCCTTCGCGCTTCGCATCCTGCCTTTGTGTTTGGACTTCGCGCTTCGCATCCTGCCTTCGTGTTACCACCATAAATTTTCCAGTATTCTTAATGCTGAGAGATTTTGTTACCGACAACTGATTGATTTAGTCAAATTTATTATCAAGGCTGGGGATTTAAAAAAATTGATCCTTTATTTTTTTCCTGTTTAGTTTTAATTTTGCGTCCAACTTCATTTGTCGTCCTCCATATTTTATAATCATATTCTGGTCCTGTGATACAATTATATATACCAGTATTTAATATGTTAAGTTTCTGTGATACAGTATGATATGTAATACTATTGCTTGGTTTCTGTGAAACATTTATTGTATGTTTTCCAATCTTATGTAAAATTTCCGACCATATTATTATTGTATAGCAGATGTCGTGATTGATATGAAGAATTTCCGACGATATATCCGACGTTAAAATATTGAAGGATGACGCTGTCTTCAATAAAATCGAGCATAAATGAACTATACATGTACTTTGAATCAAGAAAATCAGCGATTTTGACTGTATCAAGTGACGAAATGGTTCCGGTAATAAAGACTGGTCTTGTACTCGTGTATCTAAGCATATACAGACTTTATTTTTCATGTAAACCATCCCGACGAGAAAGGCGACTATACTCTGATCTCGGCATTGGTAAATAAAATAATTCAAATGGCGGCCTGGCTTCTCTTTCATCGGGTCATGCGCAGTGGCACTTGTTTTGATTTCGCGCTTCGCATCCTGCCTTCGTGTTTGGACTTCGCGCTTCGCATCCTGCCTTCGCACTTCGCATCCTGCCTTCGTGTTTGGACTTCGCACTTCGCATCCTGCCTTCGCGCTTCGCATCCTGCCTTCGTGTTTGGACTTCGCGCTTCGCATCCTGCCTTCGCGCTTCGCATCCTGCCTTCGTGTTTGAACTTCGCGCTTCGCATCCTGCCTTCGCGCTTCGCTCCTGCCTTCGTGTTTGGACTTCGCGCTTCGCATCCTGCCTTCGCACTTCGCATCCTGGCTTCGTGTTTGGACTTCGCGCTTCGCATCCTGCCTTCGTGTTACCAAACCACATACCTGAAACAATGCAGCGATGTCCCTTATCGGCCACCATACTTTCCCAGCTTTTTCAGTTGCATTTTTTTGGACTTTAGTGCCTCATTCGCTTGATGAAAAGCTCGATCCCTCAGAGACACAGCATATCCACGATCCTTCAGATGCCTGTAAGTAAACACACAATTACAGATTGTGAGAAATTCCAATGTTTTTATGACGGTTTTAACTTTTATTTGCACTTTTTTTTATATATTTTTATTCGGTGTTTTCACTGATTTTCTGCTCCGAGTCGGTTTACAACTATAGTTATCGCAGAGTGGCCATAATACATGTACGTTTCGTGCTTTTATTGCCCTTCTGAATGGAGAATTTTACAAAATATTTACATTCAATGTTTCTACTGTCATTTATACTCGATCTGCTCTGCGTTTTACACAGTCAGATCTGATTTTTTTTAGCGCAACATGGCCGTACGCCGTACGGTAGATGTTTTGTTCCGTACAGGCGTACCTGTCCATGCTGTTTTTCATTGCTTCCAGGGTGCCGGCTTCATAAGTACTCGTTGAGATGTTGTGGCGAGATATTTTCAATCAGTCTCGGCTCTTTCTTATTTTCCCACAGCCACCGTTGAACATTAGTTACATCTCGACCCGTGCTGATCACCGTGTTCTTTTTTTTTTGACCGTCAATAAACGCTTGAACATTTCCGACATTTTCATCTCTAGAAGTTGTAATTTCTACATCATGGCTTATTTCTTCGTCCAGAAATGGTTCACACAGCTGAATTATTTCTGCTTCAGTTAAATCCATGTCCAGTGACAGATCGCTTTCAGTCGCCATGTTGAACAATGATCGACACGTGTCGTCTGCTAATTTGTAAACAAAGAAAAAGTAGTTCCGGAGAACACCTGGCCAATATCAACTTACAAGTGTCCAATATTAAAAAAATATTGAACACTTGCGATAACATGGAAACTAATAGGGAAAACAATATAGGTGTATAATAATAATGGATATTCATTCATGGGAAATAAGAGTCGTCATTTCAGTCGTTCGGTTACATGTCAGAACGCCTTGTACTAAAAGATATCGTACGACCGCGCGGTGCGATGCTGTTTTGTAGCGAAGTTTCGTTTTCAGACTGTTCTTTTCGCTAATTACTGACACTTATTGATAAGTATTATCATGCGTACTTATTCCCAATGCTCTTTGTATGTCACCCAAACTTCGATGGATTTCATTGGCCTATGCATTGATAGTAATTAAAAAGTCACACCGTGTGAGTCTATCCAGGCTATGGTGAACAGCACGAGCATGCTACGCACTTGTCTTGATGCTGTTCTAGTCGGCCGGCCAACCTGCTTAAAAGTGCTTAAAAAAGTCCCGATGGCATTTTTGTTAGAAGATGACAGCCATACTGGATGAGTACTCCAGTCTATGGTCTACACGATAGGGCCGCACGCCAAGCCCAAATATGTTTTTATCGGACACAGTGGTCAGTTTTGACCACTGGGGGTCAAATTTGACCATTTTACAATAATGTCCAATTTGAATCTTCAAAACTTGCGCTTTCCGAAAATATAATACTTGTGGGCGAGGAATTGTTTTTAATGAGACAGGAGCTTGTTATAATTTGAAAATTACATTGAAATATATAGAGGTTCGTGACATAAAAATGCGTTTTTCTCTGAATTTCTGGAAACGACCTGATCGAGGAAGATAATTGTTTTTCTATGCATCTCACACCACTGGCAAATCATTTCACACTACAAATCCCAGGCTAGATGACCATCCCAAGCCATGCACTGTAACATAGTACGCTTGATGACCATCCCAAGCCAGGCTCTACAACATAGTACCAACAGACATGTATATATCTGCACCTTTCGGACATAGTGGTCAGCTGACCACAAGTTGTCAAATACAGCATTTTTAGAATAATGTATTACACTAGTCTACTAACTGTTGGCTTCTCTAAAATGTATATACTTGTGAGTATTGGATGTTTTTAAATAGTTGGAAGTTTAATATAAGTTGAAAATTACATTGAAAAAGATGGAGATTCGTAGTATATAAAGGCAATTATCTTCTTTATTTCGGAAACGGACATTTCCATCCGGCTTTTTTAGTGGAAACACACGCCCGGTTCTGCCGTGGTTGATCCAACATGTTGGCTAATTACAACTAATGATCGGAATACAAATAAAATTGAGCAGTGTAAAGGTGTCTTCATATTCCCTTAATGCTGAGCCGTTTCTAACTTTGATACATTCACAGCGTCTAGAGCACAGTATCAGAGAAAATGACGAGCACTGGTGTTAAGCCTGTGAAGGTATTGAAGAGGAAGAACACAGAAGGATTAGATCTGACAGTGTGCCTGTTTTGCCAGGAGAAGAAAGCTGAACGCTTGAAGACCGGTTCATTTGGAGGAAAAGCCCAGATTTCCGAAGTGATTGCGATAAGACGAAAGTTACAGGACACCAACTCAGCAATCTTTCTGGATAATTTGAGTAACATTTCTGCGACATAATGGAACTCAAGCGAGATGCGTTGGCACGAGTCTTGTTATTGTAACTTTACGTCTGAAAATCGACTGAGTCGTCTGGGGTAGAAACAGAGCTCAACATAAGGTGGTGGAGGTGAACCATCTGGTGAAACATCATCACGCACGTCATGTTGCAGGTCCCTTCAGATGGATCCAGGACAGCGTATCTTTTGTCAGCATCATGACGGTCGGAAAATACACAATGTGGCTACTATGTCGCTGTCCGGTAAAATATTGGCACTTGGAAAACATGATCTAATGATGAGGGTCCGGCTGGCTAATGTTGTTGACCTAGTGGCAGCTGAAGGAAAATATCATTTGAAATGTTGATGTGAGTTTGAGCGACGCATGGTGAAAGCGCAACAAAAATAATCCACAGAGAGCGTGACTGACAAGGTATTGGAGAAACTTTGTTTGGAAATGCAGACTGGATTATCTCTGAGTCATGTCTACGACATGGGGGAAGTTTGGAAGAAGTACCAGCGGGTTTGTGAAGCAGAAACTACCACCCCACCATCTCGAAGACGCCAGTGAACATATTGGATGGAAGGCCAGTTTCGTGCGTCCGTTGGATCTACAATCGTGTCTTCTGATGTATCCCAGCGAGCAATCGGTGTTTGTCATAGCAAGAAATCTTGCAACATCGAGCCTGTCATCGGCACAAAAATATATCTAATGGACACGACAACAGCCTGCATGAGCTAATTCATACTGCCATGGAAATAAGAATGGATTTAGATAATACCCCCGGCCACACCTCTGCCTGGACAGGAATTGACCAGGAACATGTAGAGATGGTAATTACAGAGACTCTATATTTATTCATTGGCGTGCTGATGGGAGGAACACCAGTACTGGAGCAAGACGTGGATGAAATTAGTCAGGATCAATCACGAAAAGATGCAATATGTAACTTGGCTCAAGATATTTTGTATGCCGTTTCTAAAAACCGGAAGCTTACACCAAAACATATAAGTTTGTGACTGTCTCTCCATCAGGCTACCAGATCTGAGACACTTGTTGACCTATTTCATTCTCTCCAGGTAACACGATTGGCATTGAATATTGCTTGCAATCGATGTACCAATACGCCGGATGGTGTCCATCCCAATCATGTTACCTGCAGAATGGAATAGGTCAACCAGTGTCTCAGATCTGGTAGCCTGATGGAGAGACAGTCCCAAACTTACATGCTTTCGTGTAAGCTTCCGGTTTTTAGAAATGGCATACACAATATCTTGAGCCAAGTTACAAATTGCACCTTTTGGTGATTGATCCTGACTGATTTCATCCACATCTTGCTCTAGTACTGGTGTTCCCCGACTCCCCATCAACACGCCAATGAACAAATATAGAGTCTCTGTAATTACGATCTCAATATGTTCCTGGTCAATTCCTGTCCAGGCAGAGGTTTGGCCGGGGGTATTATCTAAATCAAATGTTATTTCCATGGCAGTATGAATTAGCTCATGCAGGCTGTTGTCGTGTCCTTGAGATATATTTGGGAGTTCAACATCATCTTCAGACTCTGATGACAGGCTTGATGTTGCAAGATTATCCACTGCTCGATTGCTCGCCGTGATACATCAGAAGACACGATTGTGGATCCAACGGACGCACGAAACTGGCCTTCCAACCAATAAGTTTATTGACGTTTTCGTAGAAATATCGTCTTCGTCTCGACAGATACCGAGATCGGGGAGTGGTAGTTTCTGCTTCAAGAACCCGCTAGTATTTCTTCCAAACTTCCCCCATGTCGTAGACATGACTCAGAGATAATCCAGTCTGCATTTCCAAACAAAGTTTCTCCAATACCTTGTTAGTCGCGCTCTCTGTGGATTATTGTTGTTGCGCTTTCACCATGTGTCGCTCAAACTCATCCCAACATTTCAAATGATATTTTCCTTCAGCTGCCACTAGGTCAACAACATTAGCCAGTCGGACCATCATCGTTAGATCATGTTTACCAAGTGACAAGTTTAACTGGACAGCGACATTGTAGCCACATTGTGCATTTTTCGACCGTCATGAGGCTGACAAATCATACATTGTCCTGGATCCATCTGAAGGGACCTGCGACATGACGGGCGTGATGATGTTTCACCAGATGGTTCACCTCCACCACCTTATGTTGAGCTCTGTTTCTACCTCAGACGACTCAGTCGATTTTCAGACGTAAAGTTACAATAACAAGACTTGTGCCAATGCATCTAGCTTGAATTCCATTATGTCGCAGAAATTTTACTCAAATTATCCAGAAAGATTGCTGGGCTGGTGTCCTGTAACTTTCGTCTTGTCGCAATCACTTCGGAAATCTGGGCTTTTCCTCCAAATGAATCAGTTTGCAAGCGTTCGGTTCTCCTGGCAAAACAGGCACACTGTCAGATCTAAACCTTCTGTGTTCTTCCTCTTCAATACCTTCACAGGCTTAACTCCAGGGCTCGTCATTTTCTCTGATACTGTGCTCTAGACGTAGTTGTAATTAGCCAACATGTTGGATCAACCACTACAGAACAGGGCACGTGTTTTGACTAGAAAATCCGGATAGAAATGTCCGTTTCCGTAATAAAGAAAATTGCCTTTATATACTACGAATCTCCATGTATTTCAATGTAATTTTCAACTTATATTAAACTTCTAACTATTTAAAAACATCCAATACTCAGAAGTATATACATTTTAGAAAAGCCAACAGTTAGTAGACTAGTGTTCTAAAAATGCTATATTTGGCCACCTGTGGTCAGCTGACCACTATGTCCGAAAGATGCAGATATATACATGTCTGTTGGTACTATGTTGTAGAGCATGGCTTGAGATATTCATCTAGCATGAGATTTGTATTGTGAAATGTTTTGCCAGTGCGGTGAGATGCATAGAAAAACAATTATCTTCCTCGATCAGGTCGTTTCCAGAAATTCAGAGAAAAACGCATTTTTATGTTACGAACCTCTACATATTTCAATGTAATTTTCAAATTATAACAATTTCTCGCCCACAAGTTTTATATTTTTGGAAAGCGCAAGTTTTGTAGATTCAAAAAGGACATTGTTGTAAAATGGCCAAATTTGGCCCCCAGCGGTCAAAACTGACCACTGTGTCCGAAAAAACATATTTGGGCTTGGCATGCGGCCCAACGTTGTTCAGGACTGAACTCTGCAGACATATAAGATGGGTGCCAGCTTCTAACAAAAAATGCCATCGAAAGTGCTCTTTCGTCTGTTTGGCCGGCCGACTATTCACCGTAGCCTGTATAGATGCATATGGTGTGACTTTTCTCAACAATATCAGTACTTACGCGAATTAAATTCCTTGAAGTTTGGGTGACATACAAAGAGCATTGAATACGGAATAATTACGTATGATAATCTGTACAAGATAGTGTCAGTTGTTAACGATACGAACAACTTTAAAACGAAACTTCGCTCGAAAACAGTATCGCTCTCCGTGTTCGTATGATATCTTTAAGTACAGAAATCTAAATTGCTAACACCACCTCGCCTATATTGCGAAAATAGCCCCACCGGCTGACCACCGTTTCACCGGCTGGCGACGGTCTGGTGTTGGGGGTGGTTTAACTGAGGCGAAGATGTTAGATCTTCATAATGTTCATGTGAAGCCACAGTGAAAGTGTGACTGAGATACAACACTCAAGACCGACTTTGGAACGAATTTGGAAAACAGAATAAAGATCACTGATGATCCGTTTTACAGGCTCACTCCACTTATGTCTCTGATCCCAGTAGATGAAGTCGACTTTTACGACGTGGCTATGACGTTTTTATACGAACACATACCTATTCTTGTCCCGCGAGACTCCCTGCTGTACGAGAAGAGGCTCTAGCGGAAGTGGTAGCCATCCCCCCAAATTCTGGGGGATGAGTAGGCCCGTATGATTTCTGTGTATGAGCCTATGGTTAAACGTTTCCATTAAATGATGACGCTAAGCTGCACAAATTAGTCTCTCCGTGATAAAGTCTGTCCATTTTAATTAGTCGCCTAATTTGGAGGTTGTCAAAAATCAGTAGTTAATTCTGCATAAATTTTCTTTTTTTGCAGCGTGTAGAACAAGCGGAACTTTACAAAGTGACTACCATTTCTACATGGTATCGATAATATATCACGGTTGAAATAACTTTGTAATTTTCTTTATATAAAACTCCAGTACAGATGTTTCATGTACCCGGCCTCAATTACATAGGGAGACGTCATAATGTATTCATGCTCACTGGCAGAAAGGTCACTGATTCCGTATTAAGTAATAACAGGCGGTCCGTGGGAGTGTCGCTTATATCCTGTGCCCATTGAAATTGCCGAATTATAAACCACACACACATCCATGACCGTACACGGCATTGTTGACCTTTGTGCTAGTAAACACGAATATATTATGACGTCTCCATATGTAATTGAGACCCGGTACACGAAACAAATTTCCTGGAGTTTTATATGAAGGAAATTACAAAGTTATTTCAAGTGCGATATATTATCGATATCAAGGAGTGATGGGGGTCCTTTTGTAGAGTTGAGTTTGTTCTACACGATGCAAAAAAGAAAATTTATGCAGAGTTAACTTATGATTTTTGACAAGCTCCGAAGTGGACGACCAATTAAAATGGACAGACTATATAGTATTGATCTACCCCACGTATATATGACATCTACTGAGTGATAACTGTGTGCAAAAACGCGAGAAACTGGTGAACTATTTCTTTACAATGAACTAAGCAATACGAGTTGTCTTCCTTGTTCAAACGTTCACCTGTCGTTTATTAATAATAATCGTCGCTATATAGCTGAGATATTGCTGAACGCGACGTTAAATCTTAATTCTCTCTCTCTCTCTCTAAACGGCAAAACAGCTCATAATTATTTTAATTTGTGGGTTAAAATGGATAGATATTTGGCTAACTTCCTCCATTGTTGTTATATTAATTAGTAAGGTTAATCTAACTTCCCTTCACTAAATCCCTTCAAATAATTAACTAGGCCGCTATTAATTTTGTAAATTCCTATTAATAAGACCATGTTTTATGGTCATGAGTAAGTAAGGAGATCAAGTTGCGTACATTGGTAATGTAACTGCACTGTTCAAGTGTTTTAGATTTTGAATTGAATGTTGACTGCCAAAAAAGCCGAGAAAAGTTACCTGAAGCGATGATGTAAGAGGGAGCCTCGCTGCAAAAATATGACATACCCCTACACACACCGCGTTATTTTAATCCGACCGAATAACTCCTTCAGTTTTGCACATGGGCGAACTATTTTTATATGCTCAAAAATAAACGGCGGAAATAATCTCAATATCATTCTCCTTAACGCTAGGTCAACACAGGTATAATACAGAATGGATAAGTAATCTGACCGCTTCACAAACATCGCTTTTACTGTATATGATGTCATTTCCGGCGGTGTGCTGCTCGGGTAGGAACCCTGTCCGAAAATCTGACTGGTGGCTGGGGTATTATTATGTCCCAGTGAGGTGATTGGATAGGCCCATCATCATTTATTGTCGGCATCATTGAACACTGTTGACTGCTTCTCTCTAGCAAGATATACAAATCATCACAGGGATCGTTGAACACTGTTGACTGCTTCTCTCTGGCAAGATATACAAATCATCACAGAGATCATTGAACACTGTTGACTGCTTCTCTCTGGCAAGATATACAAATCATCACAGGGATCATTGAACGCTGTTGACTGCTTTTCTCTAGCAAGATATTACACACCATCACAGGGATCATTGAACACTGTTGACTGCTTCTTTCTATCAAGATATTACAGACCATCACAGGGATCATTGAGCACTGTTGACTGCTTCTCTCTAGTAAGATATTACAGACCATCACAGGGATCATTGAACACTGTTGACTGCTTCTTTCTAGTAAGATATTACAAACCATCACAGGGATCATTGAACACTGTTGACTGCTTCTTTCTAGTAAGATATTACAAACCATCACAGGGATCATTGAACACTGTTGACTGCTTCTCTCTAGTAAGATATTACAAACCATCATAGGGATCATTGAACACTGTTGACTGCTTCTCTCTAGTAAGATATTACAAACCATCACAGGGATCATTGCACACTGTTGACTGCTTCTCCCTAGTAAGATATTATAAACCATCACAGGGACCATCGAACACTGTTGACTGCTTCTCTCTAGTAAGATATTACAAACCATCACAGGGATCATTGAACACTGTTGACTGCTTCTCTCTAGTAAGATATTACAAACCATCATAGGGATCATTGAACACTGTTGACTGCTTCTCTCTAGTAAGATATTACAAACCATCAAAGGGACCATTGGACACTGTTGACTGCTTCTCTATAGTAAGATATTACAAACCATCATAGGGATCATTGGACACTGTTGACTGCTTCTCTCTAGTAAGATATTACAAACCATCACAGGGACCATTGGACACTGTTGACTGCTTCTCTCTAGTAAGATATTACAAACCATCACAGGGATCATTGAACACTGTTGACTGCTTCTCTCTAGTAAGATATTACAAACCATCACAGGGATTATTGAACACTGTTGACTGCTTCTCTCTAACAAGATAATACAAACCATCACAGGGATCATTGGACACTGTTGACTGCTTCTCTCTAGTAAGATATTACAAACCATCACAGGGATCATTGAACACTGTTGACTGCTTCTCTCTAGTAAGATATTAAAAACCATCACAGGGATCATTGAACACTTGACTACTTCTCTCTAGCAAGATATACAAACCATCACAGGGATCACTGAACACTGTTGACTGCTTCTCTCTAGCAAGATATATAAACCATCACAGGGATCATTGAACACTGTTGACTGCTTCTCTCTAGCAAGATATACAACCATCACAGGGATCATTGAACACTGTTGCCTGCTTCTCTCTAGCAAGATATACAAACCATCACAGGGATCATTGAACACTGTTGACTGTTTCTCTCTAGCAAGATATACACACCATCACAGGGATCATTGAACACTGTTGACTGCTTCTCTCTAGCAAGATATACAAACCATCACAGGGATCATTGAACACTGTTGACTGCTTCTCTCTAGCAAGATATACAAACCATCACAGGGATCATTGAACACTGTTGACTGCTTCTCTCTAGCAAGATATACAAACCATCACAGGGATCATTGAACACTGTTGACTGCTTCTCTCTAGCAAGATATACAAACCATCACAGGGATTATTGAACAATGCTGACTGCTTCTCTCTAACAAGATATTACAAATCATCACAGGGATCATTGAACACTGTTGACTGCTTCTCTCTAGCAAGATATACAAACCATCACAGGGATCATTGAACACTGTTGACTGCTTCTCTCTAGCAAGATATACAAACCATCACAGGGATCATTGAACACTGTTGACTGCTTCTCTCTAGCAAGATATACAAACCATCACAGGGATCATTGAACACTGTTGACTGCTTCTCTCTAGCAAGATATACAAACCATCACAGGGATCATTGAACACTGTTGACTGCTTCTCTCTAGCCAGATATACAAACCATCACAGGGATCATTGAACACTGTTGACTGCTTCTCTCTAGCAAGATATGCAAACCATCACAGAGATCATTGAACACTGTTGACTGCTTCTCTCTAGCAAGATATACAAACGATCACATGGATCATTGAACACTGTTGACTGCTTCTCTCTAGTAAGATATTACAAACCATCACAGGGATCAGTGAACACTGTTGACTGCTTCTCTCTAGTAAGATATTACAAACCATCACAGGGATCATTGAACACTGTTGACTGCTTCTCTCTAGTAAGATATTACAAACCATCACAGGGATCATTGAACACTGTTGACTGCTTCTCTCTAGTAAGATATTACAAGCCATCACAGGGATCATTGAACACTGTTGACTGCTTCTCTCTAGCAAGATATACAAACCATCACAGGGATCACTGAATACTGTTGACTGCTTCTCTCTAGCAAGATATATAAACCATCACAGGGATCATTGAACACTGTTGACTGCTTCTCTCTAGCAAGATATACAAACCATCACAGGGATCATTGAACACTGTTGACTGCTTCGCTCTAGCAAGATATACAAACCATCACAGGGATCATTGAACACTGTTGACTGTTTCTCTCTAGCAAGATATACAAACCATCACAGGGATCATTGAACACTGTTGACTGCTTCTCTCTAGCAAGATATACAGACCATCACAGGGATTATTGAACAATGCTGACTGCTTCTCTCTAACAAGATATTACAAATCATCACAGGGATCATTGAACACTGTTGACTGCTTCTCTCTAGCAAGATATACAAACCCATCACAGGGATCATTGAACACTGTTGACTGCTTCTCTCTAGCAAGATATACAAACCATCACAGGGATCATTGAACACTGTTGACTGCTTCTCTCTAGCAAGATATACAAACCATCACAGGGATCATTGAACACTGTTGACTGCTTCTCTCCAGCAAGATATACAAACCATCACAGGGATTATTGAACAATGCTGACTGCTTCTCTCTAACAAGATATTAAAAATCATCACAGGGATCATTGAACACTGTTGACTGCTTCTCTCTAGCAAGATATACAAACCATCACAGGGATCATTGAACACTGTTGACTGCTTCTCTCTAGCAAGATATACAAACCATCACAGGGATCATTGAACACTGTTGACTGCTTCTCTCTAGCAAGATATGCAAACCATCACAGGGATCATTGAACACTGTTGACTGCTTCTCTCTAGCAAGATATACAAACCATCACAGGGATCATTGAACACTGTTGACTGCTTCTCTCTAGCCAGATATACAAACCATCACAGGGATCATTGAACACTGTTGACTGCTTCTCTCTAGCAAGATATGCAAACCATCACAGAGATCATTGAACACTGTTGACTGCTTCTCTCTAGCAAGATATACAAACGATCACATGGATCATTGAACACTGTTGACTGCTTCTCTCTAGTAAGATATTACAAACCATCACAGGGATCAGTGAACACTGTTGACTGCTTCTCTCTAGTAAGATATTACAAACCATCACAGGGATCATTGAACACTGTTGACTGCTTCTCTCTAGTAAGATATTACAAACCATCACAGGGATCATTGAACACTGTTGACTGCTTCTCTCTAGTAAGATATTACATTCCATCACAGGGATCATTGAACACTGTTGACTGCTTCTCTCTAGCAAGATATACAAACCATCACAGGGATCACTGAATACTGTTGACTGCTTCTCTCTAGCAAGATATATAAACCATCACAGGGATCATTGAACACTGTTGACTGCTTCTCTCTAGCAAGATATACAAACCATCACAGGGATCATTGAACACTGTTGACTGCTTCTCTCTAGCAAGATATACAAACCATCACAGGGATCATTGAACACTGTTGACTGCTTCTCTCTAGCAAGATATACAAACCATCACAGGGATCATTGAACACTGTTGACTGCTTCTCTCTAGCAAGATATACAGACCATCACAGGGATTGACTGAACAATGCTGACTGCTTCTCTCTAACAAGATATTACAAATCATCACAGGGATCATTGAACACTGTTGACTGCTTCTCTCTAGCAAGATATACAAACCCATCACAGGGATCATTGAACACTGTTGACTGCTTCTCTCTGGTAAGATGTACAAGCCATCACAGGGATCATTGAACACTGTACATTTTTGCTTCTCTCCTAACTTCAAGATATTACAAACCATCACAGGGATCATTGAACACTGTTGACTGCTTCTCTCATCAACAAACCATCACAGGGATCATTAGAACACTATTTGCCTGCTTCTCTCTACTTAAGATATACAAACCATCACAGGGATCATTGAACACTGTTGACTGCTTCTCTCTAGCAAGATATGCAAACCATCACAGGGATCATTGAACACTGTTGACTGCTTCTCTCTAGCAAGATATACAAACCATCACAGGGATCATTGAACACTGTTGACTGCTTCTCTCTAGCAAGATATACAAACCATCACAGGGATTATTGAACAATGCTGACTGCTTCTCTCTAACAAGATATTACAAATCATCACAGGGATCATTGAACACTGTTGACTGCTTCTCTCTAGCAAGATATACAAACCATCACAGGGATCAGTGAACACTGTTGACTGCTTCTCTCTAGCAAGATATACAAACCATCACAGGGATCATTGAACACTGTTGACTGCTTCTCTCTAGCAAGATATACAAACCATCACAGGGATCATTGAACACTGTTGACTGCTTCTCTCTAGCAAGATATACAAACCATCACAGGGATCATTGAACACTGTTGACTGCTTCTCTCTAGCAAGATATGCAAACCATCACAGGGATCATTGAACACTGTTGACTGCTTCTCTCTAGCAAGATATACAAACCATCACAGGGATCATTGAACACTGTTGACTGCTTCTCTCTAGCAAGATATACAAACCATCACCGGGATCATTGAACACTGTTGACTGCTTCTCTCTAGCAAGATATACAAACCATCACAGGGATCATTGAACACTGTTGACTGCTTCTCTCTAGCAAGATATACAAACCATCACAGGGATCATTGAACACTGTTGACTGCTTCTCTCTAGCAAGATATACAAACGATCACATGGATCATTGAACACTGTTGACTGCTTCTCTCTAGTAAGATATTACAAACCATCACAGGGATCAGTGAACACTGTTGACTGCTTCTCTCTAGTAAGATATTACAAACCATCACAGGGATCATTGAACACTGTTGACTGCTTCTCTCTAGTAAGATATTACAAACCATCACAGGGATCATTGAACACTGTTGACTGCTTCTCTCTAGTAAGATATTACATTCCATCACAGGGATCATTGAACACTGTTGACTGCTTCTCTCTAGCAAGATATACAAACCATCACAGGGATCACTGAATACTGTTGACTGCTTCTCTCTAGCAAGATATATAAACCATCACAGGGATCATTGAACACTGTTGACTGCTTCTCTCTAGCAAGATATACAAACCATCACAGGGATCATTGAACACTGTTGACTGCTTCTCTCTAGCAAGATATACAAACCATCACAGGGATCATTGAACACTGTTGACTGCTTCTCTCTAGCAAGATATACAAACCATCACAGGGATCATTGAAAACTGTTGACTGCTTCTCTCTAGCAAGATATACAAACCATCACAGGGATCATTGAACACTGTTGACTGCTTCTCTCTAGCAAGATATACAAACCATCACAGGGATCATTGAACACTGTTGACTGCTTCTCTCTAGCAAGATATACAGACCATCACAGGGATTATTGAACAATGCTGACTGCTTCTCTCTAACAAGATATTACAAACCATCGCAGGGATCATTGAACACTGTTGACTGCTTCTCTCTAGCAAGATATACAAACCCATGACAGGGATCATTGAACACTGTTGACTGCTTCTCTCTAGCAAGATATACAAACCATCACAGGGATCATTGAACACTGTTGACTGCTTCTCTCTAGCAAGATATACAAACCATCACAGGGATCACTGAACACTGTTAACTGCTTCTCTCTAGCAAGATATATAAACCATCACAGGGATCATTGAACACTGTTGACTGCTTCTCTCTAGCAAGATATACAAACCATCACAGGGATCATGTGTTGACTGCTTCTCTCTAGCAAGATATACAAACCATCACAGGGATCATTGAACACTGTTGACTGCTTCTCTCTAGCAAGATATACAAACCATCACAGGGATCATTGAAAACTGTTGACTGCTTCTCTCTAGCAAGATATACAAACCATCACAGGGATCATTGAACACTGTTGACTGCTTCTCTCTAGCAAGATATACAAACCATCACAGGGATCATTGAACACTGTTGACTGCTTCTCTCTAGCCAGATATACAAACCATCACATGGATCATTGAACACTGTTGACTGCTTCTCTCTAGCAAGATATGCAAACCATCACAGAGATCATTGAACACTGTTGACTGCTTCTCTCTAGCAAGATATACAAACGATCACATGGATCATTGAACACTGTTGACTGCTTCTCTCTAGTAAGATATTACAAACCATCACAGGGATCAGTGAACACTGTTGACTGCTTCTCTCTAGTAAGATATTACAAACCATCACAGGGATCATTGAACACTGTTGACTGCTTCTCTCTAGTAAGATATTACAAACCATCACAGGGATCATTGAACACTGTTGACTGCTTCTCTCTAGTAAGATATTACATTCCATCACAGGGATCATTGAACACTGTTGACTGCTTCTCTCTAGCAAGATACACAAACCATCACAGGGATCACTGAATACTGTTGACTGCTTCTCTCTAGCAAGATATATAAACCATCACAGGGATCATTGAACACTGTTGACTGCTTCTCTCTAGCAAGATATACAAACCATCACAGGGATCATTGAACACTGTTGACTGCTTCGCTCTAGCAAGATATACAAACCATCACAGGGATCATTGAACACTGTTGACTGCTTCTCTCTAGCAAGATATACAAACCATCACAGGGATCATTGAACACTGTTGACTGCTTCTCTCTAGCAAGATATACAGACCATCACAGGGATTATTGAACAATGCTGACTGCTTCTCTCTAACAAGATATTACAAATCATCACAGGGATCATTGAACACTGTTGACTGCTTCTCTCTAGCAAGATATACAAACCCATCACAGGGATCATTGAACACTGTTGACTGCTTCTCTCTAGTAAGATATTACAAGCCATCACAGGGATCATTGAACACTGTTGACTGCTTCTCTCTAGCAAGATATTACAAACCATCACAGGGATCATTGAACACTGTTGACTGCTTCTCTCTATCAACAAACCATCACAGGGATCATTGAACACTGTTGCCTGCTTCTCTCTAGCAAGATATACAAACCATCACAGGGATCATTGAACACTGTTGAGTGCTTCTCTCTAGCAAGATATACAAACCATCACAGGGATCATTGAACACTGTTGACTGCTTCTCTCTAGCAAGATATACAAACCATCACAGGGATCATTGAACACTGTTGACTGCTTCTCTCTAGCAAGATATACAGACCATCACAGGGATTATTGAACAATGCTGACTGCTTCTCTCTAACAAGATATTACAAACCATCGCAGGGATCATTGAACACTGTTGACTGCTTCTCTCTAGCAAGATATACAAACCCATGACAGGGATCATTGAACACTGTTGACTGCTTCTCTCTAGCAAGATATACAAACCATCACAGGGATCATTGAACACTGTTGACTGCTTCTCTCTAGCAAGATATACAAACCATCACAGGGATCACTGAACACTGTTAACTGCTTCTCTCTAGCAAGATATATAAACCATCACAGGGATCATTGAACACTGTTGACTGCTTCTCTCTAGCAAGATATACAAACCATCACAGGGATCATGTGTTGACTGCTTCTCTCTAGCAAGATATACAAACCATCACAGGGATCATTGAACACTGTTGACTGCTTCTCTCTAGCAAGATATACAAACCATCACAGGGATCATTTGAGAAATGTGGAAAACGCTCTCTGCAGGACTCACCTAGGCCATCCCACAGGATCCACATTGAGCTTTTCTTGACTGCTTTCTCTCTGGCAAAGATATTACAAAACCATCACAGGGATCATTGAGCACTGTGACAGAAGCTACTCTCTAGCAAGATACCATCACAGGGATCATTGAACACTGTTGACTGCTTCTCTCTAGCAAGATATACAAACCATCACAGGGATCATTGAACACTGTTGACTGCTTCTCTCTAGCAAGATATACAAACCATCACAGGGATCATTGAACACTGTTGACTGCTTCTCTCTAGCAAGATATACAAACCATCACAGGGATCATTGAACACTGTTGACTGCTTCTCTCTAGCAAGATATACAGACCATCACAGGGATTATTGAACAATGCTGACTGCTTCTCTCTAACAAGATATTACAAACCATCGCAGGGATCATTGAACACTGTTGACTGCTTCTCTCTAGCAAGATATACAAACCCATGACAGGGATCATTGAACACTGTTGACTGCTTCTCTCTAGCAAGATATACAAACCATCACAGGGATCATTGAACACTGTTGACTGCTTCTCTCTAGCAAGATATACAAACCATCACAGGGATCACTGAACACTGTTAACTGCTTCTCTCTAGCAAGATATATAAACCATCACAGGGATCATTGAACACTGTTGACTGCTTCTCTCTAGCAAGATATACAAACCATCACAGGGATCATGTGTTGACTGCTTCTCTCTAGCAAGATATACAAACCATCACAGGGATCATTGAACACTGTTGACTGCTTCTCTCTAGCAAGATATACAAACCATCACAGGGATCATTGAAAACTGTTGACTGCTTCTCTCTAGCAAGATATACAAACCATCACAGGGATCATTGAACACTGTTGACTGCTTCTCTCTAGCAAGATATACAAACCATCACAGGGATCACTGCTTCTCTGAACACTGTTGACTGCTTCTCTCTAGCAAGATATAAAAACCATCACAGGGATCATTGAACACTGTTGACTGCTTCTCTCTAGCAAGATATACAAACCATCACAGGGATCATTGAACACTGTTGACTGCTTCTCTCTAGCAAGATATACAAACCATCACAGGGATCATTGAACACTGTTGACTGCTTCTCTTCAAGATATACAAACCATCACAGGGATATTGAACAACTGATATGCAAACCATCACAGGGATCATTGAACACTGTTGACTGCTTCTCTCTAGCAAGATATACAAACCATCACAGGGATCATTGAACACTGTTGACTGTTTCTCTCTAGCAAGATATACACACCATCACAGGGATCATTTTTGGTTCGAGAGAAGTTTTTAAAAGTCAGAGTAGTAGTCAGAATATTGGCCTGTGAGATAATATGACCTCTTGTGAGAACGTCGGCATTTTTCTCCATCATATTTTTTTTTATTTTGCGTTTCCTGGTTATCTCTTTTTTGGTGATACTTTCCTGGCGGATGCTTCATCCCCGAGGCTTGCCCCAAACACTAACACCTGGTGCACTGCGAATTTCTGGGATTATTTTGAGCTCAGTTGCATACAGTAACCTTCCCAGCAGAGGAGTATTTGAAAATCACAAATGTCGGACATCATGTTGTTACTGAAAAGTTGAGTTGTCGTCACTTTGCCTTCTTCATTCGCAGAAATCATTCCCCCAAAATTAGTTTGTTTCACGTCAGATCGCCAAATCGCTCATACAGATAACCTGGTAGATCTTTTGGGAGAAATTTAAGAAAATAATCTCGAACCTGCCTTTGTGAACAGAAAGCAGATTCGTATGAATATCGTTGACGTCTTTGTCCCTTTCTGTACTGAGGATGTTTAGAACCGTAATTAGTGTAGTACAATGAAAAGGGCATCTATGAACATGCTGGAAAAAATCAGTTGAATCAATAAAACATTATCTTGCATTCATTAATGCCTCTATTTCAAGGTTGGGAATTACAGCGAAGTTCATGTTCCATTTTCGGCAAAAAGAGCAAGATATCGTGCAATACATGTAGGTCGTTGCAGAATAGAAATACCGTAAGATGGAGTCACTTCGCCACGCTTTACATATATTGCTCGTGTATGTGCGTTTGAATCACTAGAGGTATGCTATTCACAAGATTAAAGCTTCTGAAAAGTTGCTTGCTTTATTTACTGAGAAAGAGCCTCGTTATAGACGTGACAACGTTCCCCGCAAATCGTGGTATAGACAAGGGGAAAACTTCGTATCAAATTAAGGCAACCTCCCCACAGCGTATGCTCCGTTTTTCAGGCTCACTTCACTTTTTTTCATCCCCAATAGAGGAAGTCGACCGTTACGACGTGGCTATGACGTTGTTTGAATCCGACCGAATAACTCCTTTAGAGTTTACTTCTGCACATGAGCAAATAACTCCTTTAATTCTGCACATGAGCGAACTACTTTTCACATGCTCGCCTCATATAAAAGGCGAAAATAATCTCAAGATTTTTCCTCTAAACGCGGCTAGGTCAACGGAGATATAATGCAGAATTGAAAAGTAATCTGAACTTCCCACAAACATCGCTTTTACTCTATATGATGTCACTTCCGGAAGTGTGCTGCTGGGGCGGAAATCCTGTCCGAAAATCTGTCTGATGGCTGAGGTTTTAATTTAGTATGCCCCAGTGAGGTGTTTGGTCAGAAGGAGAGGGCTCTATTGTCATCAGCTGCAGTACAATTGAACGAGAGAGGCGGAATGGGGGTGAGGAGGGCAACAATCCGAATATTTGTTTGATAATTAGCACATAGTCTGGACAAATGTATACAAAATAATCTGGTTTTTCTAGCAAGAGACAAGCGGTTAACAGTTTTTATTGATGACATCATTGTGATCTTTTCAACAAGAGAATTTCATGGTGTGCACATGAACAACCACAGTCAAGCTATCGATGTACTTCAAGATCCTCATGGTACTCATATGAACAGTCATAATCAAAGCGTGACTGAGGTACATCATTTTTAGATGACGACTCTATAACGAATATTATGGATTAAGAATACTGATCAGCGATACGGATTTGATATTTTGGAACATCATAATGTCTTGCCGGCATCATTGAAAACTGTTGACCGCTTCTCTCTTGCAGGAAACAAGCCTATGTTTATGTATACTTTTGTCTTTTTGAATTTGGTGCTAATACTGTTATATGGAAATGGGATAGGTCTTTGGATTATGGACGCGGATATTCTCTAATGGACGACGGCTGGATTATGAATGACGGACTAGACGCTTGTAACATCCCATCAGCCGTTCTGTGAGAATATAGATGAATAATTAGCTGCATTCTATAGAAACCGAATCATCATATTGATTTATTTTGACAAATGTATGGAAATTAGTACTAATTGGTACTAATTTCCTACTTACTTCCTGGTAAACCGAATCGTTGTAATTTGTTGTAATTTGTGGGACCTTTCACATACACGTTACATTCCAATTCCGGTTTCGTGTTGTGTGATTATTGAAATATGACACTTATTTCAAAGGATTTTTTCATTAGGTCGAGGGTAAAACTTGAGAGTTGAAATTCATGCCGCATCAGATACAGTCAAAGCAGTGACCGGGTGCTGTACTGACTGGGATGATCAGTGTCCAGAATAATAGGAACTGTGGACACTCTCGTGTTCTGGCACATGTAGGCACCGTCGTGATATGACTGAAACAATGTTGAAAACGACGTTAAATCCTACTCACTCACTCACTCACTCCTGTACTGGAGGTTAAATATTTTCATCTATTTCCTGATAACCAGCTACAGTGTGATGTAGCTAATTTCCATCCTTCTGTCCATCCCACCCATGCTGTGATAACAATTCAACCGAGCGATTTGAAACTTGGGGACTGACTTTACACCAGCGAGACAGCAGTTGGTATTGATTTCACTGAGCATTCATTGAAATCCAAGATGCCCGTCATCTTGGATTTCTTTTCCACAACCAAACACAACTCCCATCAACATTTGCCACACAAAATACATTTCATGGTGAAACTAGCAGGCCTTATATACCCTTGGTTTTGCAAATTTACCGATCATGAGTGAACATTAGTTTATTACCCCTCGGCCAAAATTTGCCGAAGGGTATTGTCGTCGTCATGTACGTCTGTCCATCACACCTTTCTCGTTACCAAGATATCTTTAGAACGACTTACCATAGGCACACCATACTTGCAGTGCATATCCGTATGCTCGTGACCCAAAACCCAATTGAATCTGGACCTGATTGGTTGGAAACTTTGGCGGCCATCTTTAATTTATGCGAAACCATCACAGCTTTCTTGTTACCAAGATATCTTTAGAACGACTTACGCTAGGCACACAAAATTTGCACTGCACATCCATATGCTCATGACCCAGAACCCTATTGAATCTGGACCTGATTGGTTGGAAACTTTGGCGGCCATCTTTAATTTATGCGAAACTATCACAGCTTTCTTGTTACCAAGATATCTTTAGAACGACGTACGCTAGGCACACAAAATTTGCACTGCATATCCGTATGCTCGTGACCCAAAACCCAATTGAATCTGGACCTGATTGGTTGGAAACTTTGGCGGCCATCTTTAATTTATGCGAAACCATCACAGCTTTCTTGTTACCAAGATATCTTTAGAACGACGTACGCTAGGCACACAAAATTTGCACTGCACATCCATATGCTCATGACCCAGAACCCTATTGAATCTGGACCTGATTGGTTGGAAACTTTGGAGGCCATATTTAATTTATGCGAAATCATTAATCTTGTCTATCTTAGGTACCATTTCTCTGTTCAGTGTGAAACTTGGTATAGATCATTGATGCATAAAGAAACTTCAAAGGAATGACCAAACCTGATTCGGTGAAAACCTTGGCGGCCATCTTTAATTTATGCAAAATCTTTAATGATATATATCTCTGATACCATTCAAGTGTTCTATACGAAACGTCGTATACAGAATCGATGTATCAAGAAATCTGCAATGTATAACCACATCAGTTCCTCTGAGTGGCGGGAAGGATGGGCAGCCATCTTTAATTTATGCGAAATCATTAATGATCTCTATCTCTGATACCGTTCGAGTGCTCGATGTAAAATTTGGTATATATCATCGATGCATCAATAGACTTACGACAAATGACAGTTCTGGCGTTTCTGATTGGGCGGAAGCCTTGGTGGCCATCTTTAATTTATGCAAAATCTTTAATGATGTATATCTTTGATACCATTTCAGTGTTCTATATGAAACTTGGTATACAGCATCCATGTATCAAGAGACTTGCAATGAATAACCACATCAGTTTCTCTGAGTGGTGGGAAGGATGGGCGGCCATCTTTAATTCATGCGAAATCATTAATGATCTCTATCTCTGATAATTTTCAAATGCTCGATGTAAAATTTGGTATACATCATCGATACATCAACAGACAGTTATGGTTTTTCTGATTGGGCAGAAACCTTGGTGGCCATCTTTAATTTATGCAAAATCTTTAATGATGTATATCTTTGATATCATTTCAGTGTTCTATATGAAACTTGGTATACAGCATCCATGTATCAAGAGACTTGCAATGAATAACCACATCAGTTTCTCTGAGTGGTGGGAAGGATGGGCGGCCATCTTTAATTCATGCGAAATGTAAAATTTGGTATAGACTTATGTAATGAATACTGGTTTCTCTGATTGGACGGAAACATTCAAGGCCATTTCTAATGGCAAAATTTTTCATAATGTGTATATTTGTCACTTGACTGCTTGGTGTTCCTGAAGTCTTGCTTCAAATTGAATACATTATGAATGGCTGGCGCCCAGAGCCGAGGGGTTTTCAGATGCGCAGCTTCGTATTTTGATATTATAGCTAAAGATACTTATGTGTATCCCAAATGGGAGATCTCCTTGTATCCCAAATGGGATATTATTGTCAAAGACTTTGGGCTGGAATATCTAAAAGATATGATGTATGCAATATATGCAAATAGTAAATTATTCTTTAGACTTTAGAATTATTCCATAATCTCTGATCTTGTCAGAATATATTTTTTAATACCGGTATGTAGCTTGCCTCCTGCATAATTTGGCCTCGTGTAGTGAAAGTAAAATGTATGTGACACATGTGTAATATTAATTTCAGATGATCCTAGTCGGCTCCAGGAACTGTTCCATGTTTCACTGGTGCAGCAGTGCCATTACAGCTCATGCATCCGTTAACATCACTGGGTAAACCGATATTGATGAGTATCTTTTTCATTTTCTTAATCTTTCTGGTTTAATTATTTATTGAAAAGAAAGTTGAAATTTACCAGTGTGGAATAGGCCCATGATCATGTATAAAGTTTTGAGCAGTTTGTAAAGCAGGCTAGGATTCCAGGAACACAACACAGCTTATAAACACTGCTGACAGAGTATATACTGTTGATATTGGTCGTCACATACAGTTGCCATTGATGATTGGAGATCATGTCAGATGATCACTCTCAGGCTTGCCATGTTTATATGTGGTAGATTATCTGCACAACATACATGAACGTATATTCCTTTTTTCATTTCGTATTTTAGGAATGTGGTGGAGAAATGAAGAGGTGGTACATCCATGGAGTGTTTTTCAGCCAGGTATTACTGACAGACTGATGCTACAAGCATGGCAAGTAACATTTATATGTAAATTCAAAACCTGCTAAACATTTGTATTGGACATCTCTATTTTTGCGTCTTTAATAGAAAAGAAAACACTAGCAGAAATCAGACGAATGATACCCAGTCAGGTGTCCTTTCAATGAGAAAAAAACACAGGATGACTCTTTTCCTTTGCAAAAGGTCACTGGCATATAAAACAGGAAATCACTGAAATGTTCGTGTCCGGTCTATATCTGTGAACATTTTCTATCCACAGTTGCAATTTTTTGTGAGTGGAAACGCTAGTTGGAGACGATGTGTCACGTACCAAAATTGAGGTCGAGGTCAGAGGTCAAAGGTCACTGTTGCCTAAAATCAGGAAATCATTGATCATTGACATTTTTCTGTCTACAGTTCTAATTTTTGGTGAGTGGATTGGGGGGGGGGGACGATACGTTGCATACAAAATGTAGGTCGAGGTCAGAGGTCAAAGGTCAGTGCTCCAAGTGAAGTGAAAATGATTACTTGGACTTCAGTGAACACGGGAAAATATTACAAAGTGAAAGGACCACTAGAAATATCAATCTTGATTCCAGAGTCATTCGGTCCTGCTCTCCCTACAGACTCTGGTTGCACGGTCAGCATTACAGCTTCACATTGGATAATGCACGAACGCATAGAACGTGGAACATAACATAGACGTATCTGTGGAGATCCTGCATGTGACCCGACGTCACACAGGTCTTAGAGACACGTTTGAGAAATGACGTCGTCTGTTTGTATTGTTGCGATTAATTTTCAATTATGAGTCAAGGTCAAGGTCGAAGGTCATAGGTCACTGACCCCAAAATCAGGAAATTATTAAAAATAATTGTTTTTTTGTGTCAGTAGATACATGAGGGGGACACGATGTGTCACATACCAAAATGTAGGTCACTCTGACCCCCAAAATCATGAAATTGTTCAAAATCATGATGTTTTTTGTGTCCATTGATACACATCCTCGCGAGCCAGTGTATCGATCGATCTGTTAGGATCGATACACTGGCTTAGTTAGTTACCGATATGAGTTCTGGATATATCTTGTCATTTGCAGAGCTTTATTAGAAGCCTAGGCCTGACAGCAAGAATATGATATCAACTTTCCCATCCACTTCCTCATGAATTACCAGTATTGCATAGCCTGGCCTTATAGACCATTTCGATTTAGTTTTCACTCTGACTAACCTTAATAAAACTTTTGATTTTTACAGAATGTTGTTGAGAAGTACAGAATAAGACGAGCAAGTAACATTCCCCTTGGTGATCCTGACATCTGTTTACCCTGATAGACCAATAAGCGAAGAGAGGCGCTATAAAGATGTTATCCTGCAGGTGCCAGTTGCTCCAAGTGAAGTGAAAATGATTACTTGGACTTCAGTGAACACGGGAAAATATTACAAAGTGAAAGGACCACTAGAAATATCAATCTCGAATCCAGAGTCATCCGGTCCTGTTCTCCCTACAGACTCTGGTTGCACGGTCAGCATTACAGCTTCCCATTGGATAATGCACGAACGCATAGAACATGGAACATAACGTAGACGTGTCTGTGGAGATCCTGCATGTGACCCGACGTCACACAGGTCTTAGGGACGCGTTTGAGATGTGACGTCGTCTGTTTGTATTGTTGCGATTAATTTTCAATTATGACGTTATGTCGGTGTTGTTGTTGTTTGTCATTTCGCGAAGGATCACGGGACCAAGAATCTTGGCAAATCGAACGACCGTGTTACCAGGGGTCAGATGAAGTGCGACCATTTTTCTGCGACGGAAGTGACCCCTGGTGGCGAGGTTGTAGAAATATGAAACTGGAATAACCTACGAACAGAGATGGATTGTGTATGTTGAATTGCAGTTGTGTATACAATTACAGTGGTTTACCTGCAATTAGTAACTAAAAAAATCTTTCTTATCAGCTGTGTAATGAGATAGGTCTGTCACCCAGATCTTGTACGTCAACTATTTACCCCGCCTTCAGGAAGTTTGTTCTTGATACATGTATGTCCTACATGTAAACTGTGGCAACAAAGCTTAAGGGTACCACCGTTTCATGTTACATCCATGTTGCGTTTGATGGACTGAAAATTACACTTGTTCATGGACTGTTTTATTAAAGTATTTGGTTTAATGTGTTTACATTAGAGTAGAATGGCGCCAGAATCATCCATTGTTAACTTGTTGGTTTGACATCTTATTCTCCAATGCACTGATATTTCAGGATCAAAGAACTGTATACCAATCTGAATGTAAATATATATTGAACATTTTACCACTGACTTTTCTTTTGTATAAACTAACATAAGTTGAATATAATAATCTTCCGTTACTTTCCACTCCATTTCCGCCTGTAGTCCAGTTAATTTTTTATGCAGAAAAGGGCACGGAAACTGGATAGAAACCCGCTCTGTTTCTATTGCGGAAACCAAGAGATTGTTACAGTTTTCAGCCAGTTTCAATCCTGTTTCCGGCCCACTTTCCACATAATTTCCGCTGCGGAATCTTGGCGGAAACAGCTTGGGAACTGTAACTCGTCCACTATTCCGCACCTCCGGAATCCTGGGTTCCGCTCAGTTTCCGCTTGGCTTGCTCCATGGTTTCCGCCCAGTTTCTGTCTTGTTTCTGTCCAGTTTACAATTTGGAAACTTAGTCGGAAAGTAGGCGGAAACTGGTTGGAAACCTTTTAAGGACAGTCTGTTTCCAACCTGTTTCCGTTTATTTTCCGCACAGCTGTATTTGGATTTTTCATATTTCCAGCCAGTTTCCGCGCTGTTTCTAGTGCGGAAACCAGCAGAGTGTTACAGTTTCCAACCGGTTTCAATCCTGTTTCCGGCCCAGATTCCGCATAATTTCCGCTGTGGAATCTTGGCGGAAACAGCTTGGAAACTGTAACACGTCCACTATTCCGCACCTCCGGAATCCTGGGTTCCGCTCAGTTTCCGCTTGGCATGCTCCATGGTTTCCGCCCAGTTTCTGTCTTGTTTCTGTCCAGTTTACAATTTGGAAACTTAGTCGGAAAGTAGGCGGAAACTGGTTGGAAACCTTTTAAGGACGGTCTGTTTCCAACCTGTTTCCGTTTATTTTCCGCACAGCTGTATTTGGATTTTCATATTTCCAGCCAGTTTCCGCGCTGTTTCCAGTGCGGAAACCAGCAGAGTGTTACAGTTTCCAACCGGTTTCAATCCTGTTTCCGGCCCAGATTCCGCATAATTTCCGCTGTGGAATCTTGGCGGAAACAGCTTGGAAACTGTAACACGTCCACTATTCCGCACCTCCGGAATCCTGGGTTCCGCTCAGTTTCCGCTTGGCATGCTCCATGGTTTCCGCCCAGTTTCTGTCTTGTTTCTGTCCAGTTTACAAATTGGAAACTTGGTCGGAAAGTAGGCGGAAACTGGTTGGAAACCTTTTAAGGACGGTCTGTTTCCAACCTGTTTCCGCTTATTTTCCGCACAGCTGTATTTGGATTTTTCATATTTCCAGCCAGTTTCCGCGCTGTTTCCAGTGCGGAAACCAGCAGAGTGTTACAGTTTCCAACCGGTTTCAATCCTGTTTCCGGCCCAGATTCCGCATAATTTCCGCTGTGGAATCTTGGCGGAAACAGCTTGGAAACTGTAACACGTCCACTATTCCGCACCTCCGGAATCCTGGGTTCCGCTCAGTTTCCGCTTGGCTTGCTCCATGGTTTCCGCCCAGTTTCTGTCTTGTTTCTGTCCAGTTTACAATTTGGAAACTTAGTCGGAAAGTAGGCGGAAACTGGTTGGAAACCTTTTAAGGACGGTCTGTTTCCAACCTGTTTCCGTTTATTTTCCGCACAGCTGTATTTGGATTTTTCATATTTCCAGCCAGTTTCTGCGCTGTTTCCAGTGCGGAAACCAGCAGAGTGTTACAGTTTCCAACCGGTTTCAATCCTGTTTCCGGCCCAGATTCCGCATAATTTCCGCTGTGGAATCTTGGCGGAAACAGCTTGGAAACTGTAACACGTCCACTATTCCGCACCTCCGGAATCCTGGGTTCCGCTCAGTTTCCGCTTGGCATGCTCCATGGTTTCCGCCCAGTTTCTGTCTTGTTTCTGTCCAGTTTACAAATTGGAAACTTGGTCGGAAAGTAGGCGGAAACTGGTTGGAAACCTTTTAAGGACGGTCTGTTTCCAACCTGTTTCCGCTTATTTTCCGCACAGCTGTATTTGGATTTTTCATATTTCCAGCCAGTTTCCGCGCTGTTTCCAGTGCGGAAACCAGCAGAGTGTTACAGTTTCCAACCGGTTTCAATCCTGTTTCCGGCCCAGATTCCGCATAATTTCCGCTGTGGAATCTTGGCGGAAACAGCTTGGAAACTGTAACACGTCCACTATTCCGCACCTCCGGAATCCTGGGTTCCGCTCAGTTTCCGCTTGGCTTGCTCCATGGTTTCCGCCCAGTTTCTGTCTTGTTTCTGTCCAGTTTACAATTTGGAAACTTAGTCGGAAAGTAGGCGGAAACTGGTTGGAAACCTTTTAAGGACGGTCTGTTTCCAACCTGTTTCCGTTTATTTTCCGCACAGCTGTATTTGGATTTTTCATATTTCCAGCCAGTTTCCGCGCTGTTTCCAGTGCGGAAACCAGCAGAGTGTTACAGTTTCCAACCGGTTTCAATCCTGTTTCCGGCCCAGATTCCGCATAATTTCCGCTGTGGAATCTTGGCGGAAACAGCTTGGAAACTGTAACATGTCCACTATTCCGCACCTCCGGAATCCTGGGTTCCGCTCAGTTTCCTCTTGGCATGCTCCATGGTTTCCGCCCAGTTTCTGTCTTGTTTCTGTCCAGTTTACAAATTGGAAACTTGGTCGGAAAGTAGGCGGAAACTGGTTGGAAACCTTTTAAGGACGGTCTGTTTCCAACCTGTTTCCGCTTATTTTCCGCACAGCTGTATTTGGATTTTTCATATTTCCAGCCAGTTTCCGCGCTGTTTCCAGTGCGGAAACCAGCAGAGTGTTACAGTTTCCAACCGGTTTCAATCCTGTTTCCGGCCCAGATTCCGCATAATTTCCGCTGTGGAATCTTGGCGGAAACAGCTTGGAAACTGTAACACGCCCACTATTCCGCACCTCCGGAATCCTGGGTTCCGCTCAGTTTCCGCTTAGCATGCTCCATGGTTTCCGCCCAGTTTCTGTCTTGTTTCTGTCCAGTTTACAAATTGGAAACTTGGTCGGAAAGTAGGCGGAAACTGGTTGGAAACCTTTTAAGGACGGTCTGTTTCCAACCTGTTTCCGCTTATTTTCCGCACAGCTGTATTTGGATTTTTCATATTTCCAGCCAGTTTCCGCGCTGTTTCCAGTGCGGAAACCAGCAGAGTGTTACAGTTTCCAACCGGTTTCAATCCTGTTTCCGGCCCAGATTCCGCATAATTTCCGCTGCGGAATCTTGGCGGAAACAGCTTGGAAAGTGTAACACGTTCACTATTCCGCACCTCCGGAATCCTGGGTTCCGCTCAGTTTCCGCTTGGGGTGCTCCATGGTTTCCGTGCAGTTTCCATCTTGTATCTGTCCAGTTTACAATTTGGAAACTATGCGGAAACTGAGCGGAAACTGGATGGAATCCGGTTGTTTCCACCCAGTTTCCGCCCTGTTTCCGAATTCGGAAACTGGCACATTTCACCCAGTGATTGTCATCTCTAAATTTGTTTTCCTTGTCTGAGCAATTTGTATTATTAGATGTCCAACATACATGTATATGAACACAGATGATATTATTTTCATAGGCACACGTTTTGTGTAATTCATTTGCCTGTTATATACCCAATTAGATTTAAAGAAAGAATAGAGACAAATTGGTTTTTTACTTCCTGTTCAAGCAAAGAAAGAAAATATGTCATAAAATATTCACATGGACATCTGCATTAATGTTGTGCACGTTAATGTCAAGGTTAGCGCATCCTTTCTTCAGGAAATGAATTGCTTCACCTCAGGACAGAGCTATCACATCGGTGGAAAACGTGTGTAATCGCGACATTGAATTCTCTATGTGAAGAGACAGAAAAAAACAGAAAAAAAGCAACTGAATAACGATAGAGTCTGATTTTCCATCATAAAATGCACGATGACATGTTCAATCGTCACAGCTTTTGGCTTCGGATCATCGACTGTGTGGAGTACTAACTTGGTTTCTCTGGTCTCACAGCGCCCCGTTCGATGTCACATCAGGCATTGTTCTTAATTGCTGGTTGTTGTTGTTGTTGTTTCTTATGTTACAAATGACGAAAATCGGCTATCCTGGGTATTCAGATGGAAAAGTAACTGCTGTAATTACTGACATTTCCATCTTGAAATTTGATGGAAAAAGCTTTGACAAAAACCTTTGGCAAACATATATAGAAAGACAGATTTCTGTAGGATTTTGCTTGTATCCAGAATATCTCGTTACTATAAGGTGAATACTTTACTAAATTTCATGGGGTTTTTTTCAGGTTAGCCGTCACTGAGATATCCAGATCCCCAGCGTATGAAAATACTGGTATACCCGAAAATGCTTCGGCGGCTATCGATCCCGGTAAGATGATTCACATCGACAAAATATCTCTTCTCGTTGCAGTAAATATACTTAACGATGTTAGTTTGTGCTGTTCAAAAAGAAACACAATCTCCTATAGAACAAAGCCACCACCTATCCCAACCGTGTTCCTTGTGAATGTTGTTAAAACGGAGATGAACCTCCCGCCTTAAATCTTTAATCTGTGCCAGGATATTTGAGTGATTTTCACTACCCATATTAGGCAAGAGGACAAAAGGTCTCAAATTTAAATAAACCTGGTATGTAAGTTTTGATAGGTTAGGAGAAATCTCTTCGCAAACTCTGAATACTCTTGAGATCATTTATGAAATATCGGGATTAAAAAGTAGTTTAAACAAAATAAGCCATTTCATCTAGAGCAATTACAGTATCCATCCAACCTATCAGCAAGGGGGAAACATACTCAGTTCCAATCGTTGAATTATCCCTCACGAACTTTGTAATAACGAGTGAGATATCTGTAGTTCTCTGTTCTTACATTTATTTCTTCTTCTATACTAATTTAGTTACAAAAGCCTTTGATTACATGCGCGAATGTAAAACTGACATGGTCACAAATACTTCAGGAGGATGTATCTATATCAGTGTTATTTGTTTGCATTTTAAGTAAAACATGGCAGTGTGACTAACGTCACAGGACCTACGAAGTAGGGTAGGTATTAGGACTCCAACACACACTGAACTCTTGGAGCACACCGGTTCTCGTCAGATCACCGAAGTTAAGCAGCGTTGAGCTCGGTCAATACTTGGATGGGTGACCGGGTGCTGTACTGACTGGGCTGATCAGTGTCCAGAATAATAGGAACTGTGGACACTCTCGTGTTCTGGCACATGTAGGCACCGTCGTGATATGACTGAAACAATGTTGAAAACGACGTTAAATCCTACTCACTCACTCACCTGAACTCTTGGAAATTCCCCCCACCCCCCGCCCCAAGTTGAATTCCTGCCTATATTAAGCTGGGCACAGCCCAAGTCAGAATCGCCAGTGATTTTCATAACAAAATCACCAGGAATCTTCATCAAAAGTAGGTCAGCTCAGAACTTGCTGGTAACAGCCCCATAATGCACCTTCATGCAAAAAATCAAGGTTCTAATGTCAACGGTTCTCCTCATTTTGCCGACGAAAGAATTCGGATGGACTCGCTCATTCACTCACTGATTACTGGACAATTTGCAGATGGTAGCCTACTTCGTAGGAATATAGGTATTAATGTAGCCTTTGAAATATCATCGAACACGAGCGCAGATGTATTTCATAAGCCTAACCTGTATAACATGTATCGTTTCCAGCCATAGATTTGTACGGTCCATGCGGTCACAAAATTTCATCAAACGTTTTTGGTCCGAAGGCCGTGAAAGTTCGTCAGTAGAACTATTTGGCTGGAAAGAACGACTTTTAATCGTAAACAATTGAAAATAATTAACACCCAATGGAGACAAAAAATTGACAGTTATACATTGTAACAGAAATAATAGCAAGTCAATAAAAGATTATAATCTATATAATTTCTCAGGGGCCTGTTTGTACAGGTATACGACTATAATTGGCGTAACCCACTATTACCGCAGTTAGCTATACACCTGGATGCTGACAGCGGATCCACATGGTAATAGCCATGTAGCTTGGACTTTGTTGAAGTCACCAAAACCTTGATCAAAGTTCTTTTCCTTTGCAGCACGCTCGGTGTTCATTTCTCGCACACCGATAGGTGTCACTCTGAAATCTCGACAGCTGTTTCTGATTAGCTAAATTTCCATACGGGCATTAAAGGGTAAAGCAGTATGGTAACTCCGATAGTTCAACATTTCGACCTTCATTTGGTCATTTTCAAGAATATTGTATTGTGTCCGTCATGGTCACGATGGGTGGTTATTACTGAGGTTTGGAATACATATCAATATGTAAACGGACAAGTGCGAATGTAAAAATATACAAACATCTACGCTGGAGTAAACGTTCAACTATTTAGAAATATGCACACAAAAATCTCTGAAAAACGTAGTTGGGAGTAGTCAGTAGATCAGAAGGCTACATGTTTCTATAATAAGGGTTCTATGAACCCGGATTAAAGAGTGTATCTTATATAACGTCTGTCGTTCTCAAAGGTATCGGATGGTATTAACATAGGACCAATCAGGTTGTGTGTGAATTGAGACGGTACCTTTAAGGATAGAAGCACTGAACCGCTTAAAATTGTGTGGCAAGTCAGCATGGCGTTCTTGTCTTCAAGTTCAAATCAGTAAATAGTGTTCTGATCAAATTATTTTATTTCGATCTAATCTTTGAAAGCGGACCATGCGAAGACGTCACCAAAAGTAGTGGACGGGCCAAAGCGAACGACAACAACGATGCCGCTTTTGCATATGAATTCCAGCTGATGTAACCCTACCAATATGATATAAGAATAGTAAAGGTCGAAAAGAATGTTACATGTTGAAATTAGATCTTTCATATGCTTTTGGATAATTTTGTGAACAGTATATGAAATTCATATCTGCAGGTCCTTTGTACGAAGGCTTGGCTCAAACTGTGGAACAACCCGATTACCAGAACTGTCCAAGTGACCAGCCCTATGAAAAACTACGGATGACTGTTCAAACATTTCTACCGACGAACCCAGACTACCAAAACGCCAATCAAAGCGGGAATGATGCTTCTAATGCTTATTACAATCTGTAAAATCCAGTTTTCGTGAATATATGCTTATTTGTGTGCATTTTGATCATCATCGTGACATCATGGTGACGCTCTAGGATAATTTTAGTAAATAGTGACTGTTCTTCCAAAAGAGAAACTTCTTTGACCGTTGTGTTCGGATAGCCAAATGATCGTATTGGTTTAAGTTGCAAAATGAAATTATTGATATGGAAAAGAATAATACTAAAGAATTTTGTAAAGAAATTGGAAAAACCGATTTTGGAATAGAAGGAAATGCATATGAAATTTGTGGAAACGGATGGTTCAATGTGCGATGATATTGATGTGATGCTAAATAAATGGCAAATAGATTGTAACGTTCTTTTAAATCCTGTACCACGGTTTGTTCATATCGTTTAAATGCTGCCATAATTAATAAGGCTGATTAATGTGAAGTATTAGATGATGATGAAGGACCGAAGTACAATAGACCATATCCATTGTTACAGTTATTATTGAATCCCCTAAGAAAAGGAAAATGAGCACTTTTGCTGCATTCATGAATTTCAATAATGCGTACGATTCTATAAATCGCCAATCACTTTTGGAGAAATTGCTTGCTATGAGTCAAAGTTCAAATATGTCACGTGTCATCAAAGTCATTTACATCACTGTGTACTGTTGCGAAAGATTGAATGACTACAGGTATGAAATGGATTGGTTGGGATTGGGATGAAAAAGGGCTGTGTTTGCTTTAACTCTATATATATATTAATGATCTGGTTACAAATTTGAAACGTTTTAATTTGGGTATGGATATTGATGGTGAAAATGTTTGTATGATGATATATGCAAACGATATTGTTCTGGTTTCCGATATGAGTGATGGACTTAATGTCCTGTTATGTCATTTTGGTGAAAGCAGAACAAATTGAGTATGTACCGTAATAAATCAGAAGTAATGCATTTTAGGAATCCTTCTCCGATCCAAAGTGGGGCAGTCTTTAAGGGGGTGACATATGTTTAACTACCTTTTTTCATAGAATCACAGACGAGCTGATTACTAAACAGGCAATACAGTTGTTGGTCAATATCATACATCAAAATGTGAATATGACACCCCTTTGAACAAACAATGCAAATCGGACAACATAATTACGGACTCGGGACCGCCAACAGACACACTCTTGAAAAATTGTCCTAAAAATTGTATCAAATCACTGCTACAACAAAGACTACGTCAAAAAAGAAAATTCCATCGGAAAGTATTTTTAAAAGATTTTTTTTATCATTTACTATGTCAAAATAATGGTTCAAAGCAATGATAATTCGTGTCAGCCAACATGAAGGACAGTCCAAAGCTGTGTAGAACTATCCAAGACAGACTCATGGTACACATATGAACAGTCACAATCAAAGCGTGACTGAGATACATCATTGTTTAGATGACGACTTTACAACAAATATTATGGATTAAAAATACTGATCAGCGATACGGATTTGATATTTTTGGAACATCATGATGTCTTGTCGGCATCATTGAAAACTGTTGACCGCTTCTCGCTCGCAGGAAAGACGCCTATGTTATTGTATACTATGATTGTCTTTTTGAATTTGGTGCTAATACTGTTATATGGAATGTGGAATAGATCTTTGGATTATGGACGCGGATATTCTCTAATGGACGACGGCTGAATTATGAATGACGGACTAGACGCTTGTAATTACACTCCTGTGTTAGTTTGAAAAGATAATAAATCTAAACCAGTTTGTGCAGTCAGTGACGGAAATGACCTGGATTCTTTCTATTCAATCCCCAACTGTCTATTGTGATCCATTCATTCACAGTCTGTTGTGATTGGTCCTGGTTCTAAAAGAAGCTGCATAATTAATTGCCAACTGACACATATCTGTGATTTGATCCACATGTCGGGTACACAAAATTTCTAGACTAAGGCAATTACTGAAGAAGTAAAAAAAATATTTAAAAATACTTTCCAAATCAATTTTCATATCTAACATAGTCTTTGTTGTAGGACATAATATACAGAATTTTCTTAACTGCTTTTCAATATTGTGTCTTTAATATTTACGTACTTCTGCTGGCTGTCCCAAGAACCATTGTGTTTTGTAATTATATTCTCCGTTTTACATTGTTTGTTCAAAAAGGTGTCGTATTCACATTCAGCAAGATTTGTAGGAACATTTTGGTATATGATATTGGCCACCAACTGTATTGCCTATTTAGTAATCAGATCACTTGTGATTCTATGAAAAAAGGTAGTTGAGCATATATCACCTCCTTAAATGTGGGGATGTAGAACTACAAGTTACTGACAAATATAAGTATGTATTTGAGAATTTTAATAACTGGACATTTGGATTATAATTTGATAGCAACCTGTGTTGCCCAGACAGAGCTCTGGGCCTGGCCATAGCAAAGTGTAAACAGTATCGGGTCTTCTTATCTTATATTTGTAATCGTGGTCATACCAAACGCTCAGTGAAATTTGAAAATAAATGTTACCCAATACGGAAATTTCACCAAAATGAACTAACATTTCACCCATGAAGAGCACTGAAAACAGAACAAATAAAGATTTAGACTTTCCATTGAAATTTTGGTTTGTTGTTTCTCTTATCAAAAGAACTGAAATCACCAGATCAACCAGATCGCAAGCCATTCAGCTTTAAAATAGTTATTTCAATCTCTAATTTGTTTATTAAACATGAGGAATGTACAATATATTTGTATACAGTTTGATGAAACAAAACCTAATACACTGGTTAATGTGCAGCAACATTAACAACATTGACAGTTTCAGAGAAGTCACTTTTACAGGGGGTACTGAGAACAAAAAACCTCGCACAGAATTGTTGGGTACATATACAGTTAGGACCAACCATCACAGTTCGGTTTTTCAATATATGATATCACGACGATTGAATGTACTTTCACTGATAATTTGATAGTTGGAATATGACACTAATATCTATTCGCATCTCTGAAAATCATTGGGGAGTTTACATTCAGGATTTTGCATAAATTAATGGATTTTAAAAAAACATTCAAACGCGAGAGTTTTGCTACTTTCCCAGTGTATTTTCTTTGAAAGTTTGCTACCAATAATTAATCAGTAATCAGTAATCAGAAAATATGCGTCAAATAATAACACTCACAGTTCGACTGAAAAATGATTTTGTAAATAACTTCTAAAAAACAATTTTGCTGATGAGGAAATTCTTAAACGCATAGATTGATCAGTAGGTGCAAGCATTCCATTTGAGGAAATGGAAATAAAAAGAATTTTTGCCAGAATCCAGGCATAAGCTTAGTCACTTTTTAGCTGAAAGTGAAATTTCAGGAAATGATTTGCGTATTATAGAATTCTAACTATCTCAGGATTTGAAGCGGCATTACACGGATATTGTTTCGCCAAAGTACCGGAATTATGAAATATTCATTTAAAAAACGCTTGTATGGGAAGGTATGGGTTGACCCTAACCTGATTTCGGTTTGGTAGATAATAGTCAGGGCTGTTAGGGATTTTTGGTTCAAATGCACCAAATTTGGTGCATATGTCGCCCATACCATACTATTTCGATTTTTGACGGGCGCCAAGACGGGCGCCCCCTAGGCCGCCATATTCGGCGAAATTCAATATGGTCGCCACCCGGGTTAGAGATCAAACCGCTATGTGTATTTAAATGTTCGAAACACAATTGAAAGACCGCTTTAGCAACAATATACCAATGATTATTAGTACCTATACCTTCTGGCTTGCGCTATCAAGAAACTGTGAAGTCGGGTCGCACCCAGTAAGGCTGTGGAAATGGGGTAATGCCAAGGATTTGACTAACCGAGATCGGATAAAATGGTATCGACTGAATGTCGCAATATTTTGAAGTCCACCAAGAGTTCCGATAGACCGAGCGTCTCCAAAGACCGGACATCGCTGTCCATCGTGCGAACATAGGCTGCTGTATGACCCTCCTCCGTGGCATGTGCTAGATGCAGGAGGACCCTGGTGTACGCCTCGGAATGGTTGCACGGTTGAAGTATGGTGAGGCCACAACGCCTGTTGAAGAACACGGACTCAAAACGGGTACACAGAAGGAGCTTTCCGCTCATGTCAGTCTTGGAGATCTGTGTGCTGATGAATGAGAACAGCTCCTTTTTGTTAACATTTTTTAAGAAGCCGCTGATCCATTCATACTTCGGGGTTCAGGAAAAAGTATCGTGGCATTCCAGTCCAAACCATCTGTTCCGATCTTGGTCCGTCAAAATCCGTGGCACTACCTCTCTTTCACCGCTTAACGGGGTGCAAGACGACTTCACAGTTTTTTCCTGGATGTGCCAAAAAGGCCGCCTGGGCAGCCTGTACAAGCATATCGGACGCCACCGACCCCTTAGTGGCTCTCACGCATGACCCTGACACTCGAGTCCGTGCATATGGAGCTTATAGAACGCTTCATCGTACTAATGTACAGCAAGGGATGTGGTGCAGCCGGTGTCAATGAGGCCAAGCATCACCTCTTCACTACTGCAACCAGATCGCTGGAAAACATCCCACCTCCCAAGCCGCGCTTTTGCAGCATGTGAAGCGAGTGCTGCTGCAAGCCAGTTTCTACTGGAGCCGCTTCACTCCAACAGGAAATCCCTGACTTCAGTGATTGGAGCTGACACAAAGATTGCACCAGTACATGGCAACCGCTATGGACCACTCTCAGCGACACTTCTATGGCATATGCCATTCTCATGCACTGAGGCTGACTCAAGGCATGCACGGGAAGGTGCTAATGCAACTGTGCCGATGTCCGATACACGACACTCTGCAAATGCGAAGGCGGGTGATGACAAGTATTATTTAGTGCTGGCATCATAGAGCGCAAGCCAGAAGGCATAGGTAGTAAAAGTAATCATTGGTATACTGTTGCTTAAGCGGTCTTTGTTTTGTATTTTGAACATTTAAATGCACGAATCGGAATAGCTATAGCATTTTGCCAGCAGATGTCATCTCCGAAGTATTTTAGTAACATTTGTTCCTGAATAATCTTGGTTCGATTGTTTTTAGCAGCAACTGTTGATCTTTGACCTTTAATTCTCAAATGAGGTGACCATGACCTAAAAATCGTCAAAATAAGGTCAGAATCTAATTCTCCGATGCCACAAAGCCCTATGGTATTATTTCTGATTCTAGCCCTTTTGGTGTTTCCTATAATTGACCTCCGGTTGATCTCTGTTTCGGGTGAATTCTGTCGTGAACCTCACATGCAATATTGCCTCGAATTGTCAAAATATGGCCAGATTCGGGTTATTCAACCCCGAAAATCGATAAAATGAGTTAGTTTGTATATCTCGACTAAAAACCACTAAAAATGAGGAATTTGACCCCAAAATGACCTTTAGGGTGATCTTAACATCAAATCGTTGAAATAAGATCAGAATCAGATTCCCCGACACCGATAACCACTAAAAAGTTGTATTATTCATGATTCTAGCCATTGTATTGTTTTAAATACGATTGAGCTCTAACCCGGGTGGCGGCCATAATGAATTTCGCCAATATGGCGGCCCCAGGGGGCGACTACCTTGGCGCCCGTCAAAAATCGAAAAGGTATTGTATGGGCGACATATGGGCCAAATTTGGTGCTATTGGAAGAATCTGAACCAAACAGTCCCTTTTATGCCCTAACATCCCGGACTATTAGACACGAGCCAAGGGTCTCATTATGAAAACCAACCGTTCATTTCTTGCTATCTGATAAGCTGATTTCGGGTGCTATAAAGGACTTACACGGGCTGTCTGATAACCGCAATACCTCGGTATTTCCCGCTGCATAATGAAGTGTTTTATGTGTGATGTGACTTCCTCATTATAAGATTATAATATGTCCGTTAAGAATGGTGTATTCGTTTTTGTGTGGGACTATATTATTAAAGTAGATATCTGTGACAGAGTTTGACACACGGGTTAAGTCGGACATCCCTACATAGAAACGACAAGCTCCTCAGAACGACCAGCATTACAGTCTTCAACTCAATGACCTGCAACACGCCGTGGGAGAAATTTAGAGCATATTGAAATGCAATTAGGTAAACTGGCATTAGTTTTGTAACTCGTGTTTAATTCCGTTCAATTCGGGCCCTTACCAAAAAATCTTGTAAGATCTTGTAGGATTTGAAATTTTCTTACAAGATCTTGTAAGATCTTACAAGACAGTTTTTTTGTCCTACACGATCTTACAAGATCCTGAAGGACAAAGCTGGCTGTCCTACAAGATCTTGTAAGATCCTGCAGGGCAGCTGTCCTACATGATCTTGTAAGAATAAGTTTGCCTGTAGGACAAAAAATCAGTTTGCTTTTGGAAAGTATTTTTACAAGACAGTTTTACAAAATATCCACAACATTGGATCTCCAGTTGAAGATATGGTTAGCACTTTCTCTTTTAAAAATGGCAGGCGTATTATCATGATATATACCAAAATTGTACTTCTCTCTACTGAATCAATCATATGGAGAACCTCATCTGTTTCACTCAAGTAAGAAAATTGTTCTTGAAAATTAAAACCTGATTGGGAAATTCTGTCAAAGTACTACATTTGTTTTTCAATATGTTATCTAAACGATGATACAAGTTATCAATATAACTATTTTGGTGTTTGGATACAGCGACAAAATGCGACGAATTCTTCAATGAATAACAACAACAACAGCTTGAATTGAAAAATACACAAACTTTACGTAAGACTTCAGAGATCATATTAGTGACATATGGGTTTTCATTCGAATAAAATAAAGATATCAATAATATCAATCTCTACATAGTGTTATCAAAATAGTATCATATTTGTGCAAGAAATCTTGTTGAATTTAGATTTTATAATAAAATTAATAAGTTTAATAAATAATTAATTAATAATCAGTCCAATCCAAAGATTTTATAATAAAATTGGACATAATGAAGAAAATAATTTTAGAAGAATATATCAGTTCTAACATGATTTTCAAGAAAAAAATGTCCATTAATGAATACTCTACCCTCTTCATTATCACCAATTATATACAGATAATATTATTCTATTTTCCTGGTAGTCTATTACATTAGCAATTGACTTGCTGGCATTAATTCAACAATTTGAGGAGAATTATCTCCCCTGTACCGGTATATTTTAATTGGCCACTGGTGGCGCCACCATGCTGTCATATGAGAACAACAACAACAGCAGAAAAACATGCAGGATAGAGTGCAAAAAGAAAGTTGATACAGATAAACAACAACAACAACAACATTTGTTCATGTTAAGCTGGAACTATTGAGGTTTAAAGAACTGTATTGCAGATGGTGATGAGTGAAGCTACATGTAGTGATGGTAAGTAAGTTATAAATATAATTATAATGTTATAACTTAATTAGCAAAACAATTCTAATTTCTAGTTAAACTCAGAATGTTGTAATGTGGACCCTCTATGAGCTTTAACTATCAACAAGTTTCTCTTCAAATACTTGGCATATTAAATAATTGATACTCTTCTCAGTAACTACTGCAGCACTTCACCTTATATTTGCAGTCAAAATTAATGACTCATTTAGCCTGGAATTCACAAAGAAATATCCATAACTCGATCTGTCTCAAAATTCCTTTCAGATCTATCCAGGTTCATCAAGGCAGTGTGAATTGCCATTGTTGCATTGTCAGCTGGAAAAGCCCAGGCTTGGGGACCTCATGTGAAGATTGGCCATGCACCCCTGGAGGAAATACCCCGGAGGGTGAGATATATAGGTTATATCACACCACTGCTTGTGTATTTCCTGTTCATGTCAAACAGTAGGATTTAACTTGCTAGGAAGTTTGTTGTTTTGAAATGTTTATCGTTTCCTGCTTATATTTCCAGAAGATTTGAGAATATTTCCATACCAAAGTTCTGATGAAATCGCAAAGGAATATTTATTAAAATAAATTGATAACAAATACACTGTTGGCATAACCGATATTTGCTATGATAAAAATGTGACCAGGAAAAGAAGGATAAATTATGATTAGATTTCCTATCACCATAACCATGATAACAGGCTATATTTTAATTGTCTATTTATTGCACTATTCTTGACCAAGGCTAAGGCTTGCTGCATAATTCAATTGTACATCTGTACCCACATCTTGAAAAATGAGAACATTTCATTCATTCATTTCATTTAAAACGTTTTAAACAATTTTGTTCTCCTCAGATGCAACCAATCGGACATGTTCGAGGCGTACATTTCATCGACTCGGAGCAGACATGTGATCATGGAAATCATGCAGCGTCTATTGTTGAATTACTTCTTCGCCAAAGAGGAAATAGCAT
>JAVTVY010026783.1:0-11658 GCA_036873755.1 Hanleya hanleyi | reverse complement strand
AGTCAGTTCGTAACATTTCGTTTCCAGAGCATAACTTGACAACCGCTACTTGGATTCCTCTCAAATTTGGTATGTAGCTACCTTACCATGAGACCTCGCTTGGGATTGCGTTTGGCGCATGTCCATCTACAGGTGGCGCCACCTAGGGTCAAAACTTTTTCTTGTCGGTCCGTAACATTTCGTTTCCGGAGCATAACTTGACAACAGCTAATTGGATTCCTCTCAGATTTGGTATGTAGCTACCTTACCATGAGACCTTGCTTGGGATTGCGTTTGGCGCATGTGCGTCTACAGGTGGCACCACCTATGGGCAGAATTTTCTCAGTTGGTCCGTAACATTCCATTTCTGGAGCATAACTTGACAACGGCTGATTAGATTCTTCTCAAATTTTGTATGTAGCTGCCATACCATGAGACCTAGCTCAGGATGTTGCATATGCGTCTACAGGTAGTAAGTTTAATATTTCACTTCCCATTTACTTCCTTTCCCTCTTCAATATGGTTATCCAGATGACAGTAATTCGCCTATCTGTTGCAACAGCCCATTTCAAGTCTACACGGTTCTAGTGGTAACAACAGTTAGGTAAAACACAATATGCCTGCATAACCCCATTCTCAACAATCATTATTAACATCAATTTTCTGAACAATCCATTAAACTCATCTGAGTATCGTCACGACACATGCATAGACAATCCGTTAACCGCACTCCAACCGAGCGAGGTCTCATTGTCAACTAGTTACATACTGTGCCGCCACTCATAACATGTATACTTATATTCCTCTACAAATACTCGTCAATTCCTATCAAATGTGCATCCGGGGGGTATCTTGTAAGCATGCTTACTGATGATTTCCACTGCCACAATCCCATTCAGCTTACTCGTGAAACGTTAACCACCCCCATGTATCTATGCCCTTACGGGGGGTATCTTGTAAGCAGCCTTACTGATCATTTTGATCAAATGTGTGCATCCCTCAGACTATGCTCTAGTTATAACTATTTTACTAAAATAAATTGAAAAAAATGTACTTTTTTACGGTCGTTTGTCTTAAAAGTTGGATAATTAAAAAACGAAGCCGAACTTACAAAAAGTGAGATAAAGTTTTCTAGATCACCTTATAAGTAACAAGCATGCCAAATTTCAAAGCGTAGCATGGATACTTTTTGAGAAATAAACGTTTGAATTTCGGATTTTGTACAAAAATGAAAGGCTAGAAATCGGGCAAAATGTGTCCAGCTATACATCTGATGAATTAATCCCTATTTTTTGCTTGAATTCTACTGTCAAATACATTTTTAATCTGTCTAATGGGACCTACTCGAATTCCTGTTTATTTTGGATAACTATTACACTTAGTTTTTTTATCAAGTCGGTTTAATGTCCAATTTAAACTTAAAAAACCTGCTAAACTTGTTCACACCTGTGTAGATTACTTCACGGCGGGTGTCTGAGTGAAGTGTCACTGTCATAATTAGAAACAAAAATAAGGATGTTTGCATGGTTTTAATCAGAAGGGGGTATATTAATGTAAATAAGTAGGACTAATAGATAATTAGCTTACCATAATACTGCGGAAATGAGTTTTGGAAAGGGAAATTTAACAGACAAAAATAATAGTAGCCAAGCCCAAGCTAAGGCAATCTGTTTAATGCGGGAGTTGCACAATACAGGGTTCCGGCCTTGGCCGCTAGGATCGCCTTTGTCTTTATTTCCGTTTCATACCACTTCTGTCGTCTGCAAGGCACAGCTGAGTGGGCACCCACAGAGAATGATTATGACAATAGTATATGACTGCTGTGAACATAACTCATTTCTTTTGTATCCTCGTAAACGTTCGTATAGAAATAAAGACGTCTTTTAGTTTTCATACTATTTCAGACATCCCGCGGGCCTGTTTTATATTCGGCATATTTGTCTTTCACCATTGCTAACGTATATGGCGGCACAATCGAATAAACTACGACAGGTTTCTATCGATTATATCAAGTATTGAACTTAAAATCATATAAATCAACCACATACCTTAAAGCAAACACGCAGTCGCTGCTATTTTTATATCAATTTCCATGTCGGCTGCTTTTTCGCGATAAACCGGAAATGTCGTTCGCCGCGATCCTGGCGGCTGGGCGGTGGTTATTACGGAGAGTTATCGCCCGCTACGCGTCCAAGCGAAACGATCAGCCAGCCCACTCAGCTGTGCCTTGCAGACGACAGAAGTGGTATGAAACGGAAATAAAGACAAAGGCGATCCTAGCGGCCAAGGCCGGAACCCTGTATTGTGCAACTCCCGCATTGTTCCAGGGCCTCAGAAACTAAATTTTTAATCCTAATATTGAAGCACTTCTATTTATAATTTTTATTTCATTTTTTCACTAAATGTTAGAGGAAATAGTGAATATTTGAATGAAGAAATAAAAAAAAAATGTCCAATTTTGACCCTCTAAGGGGATAGCTATCCTTAAAGGTGAACTGAAAAGCTTTCCAATGTTCTGTTAAAATGTCATAAAACAAGAACTTCTATAGTTGTTACAATTATGTGTGGTAATAGTTCTGTGGGTTATTGTTTTATTTTGGGTATATGAGAAGTCAAAACTTATACCGAGAGCCAGAACTTTTAAAAACGTCATCGCTTGCCTCCCGTTGTTTTTGTAACGTCATGACGTTGTAGTGGCCCTCGTTCATTCATCCGACGTAGTATGACGTCACATTTGAATAAAACTTGAATGAAGGGGACCACTATAACGTCATAACGTTCCACAAATCAAGAGAGACAAGCGTGCAAGTTTTCAAGACGGATTTATAACAGGATAACTTAAATATTGCTATTAGTACAATTTTGCGAACTATATTTGCCCCAAAAACGTATAAAAGTTATGTCACATTAGACAAGATCTATATAAGCAACAATTTAGATAAAATTAAAAGCTTTGCAGTTCACCTTTAAGAAACAATTATGCAAGTTGTTAGTTGTAACAAGTAATATCTGGTTGAGTAGATATTTAACCATAAGACTGAAGTCCAATTATAAAAATACTGAGTAATGTATGAATCATTGTGTTCATTGAGTTTCCCTGTACACTTCAATAGCGTGGTATTTACATGTCCAAACCTAATGCATACTGAGAAATGAGTAATGTCTCCTCCAAACATATGACAGGACGGAAGTGTTTAATTCAACATGAATGATGGAAGCATAATCAAAGGTCCAGGGGAAGTTTTCACAGATAAACACAGCTTACTTTCTCCCTGGGTTTTCATGTGTCCTTAAATGGAGTACAACCAACTGATGGGAGGATATGAAGAAGATCGAAGAGCAAAGCCTCAAAGAATTCAGGTCAGGAGATTTATATTCAGTTCAAGACAATGTATCTGGCATGCTTGTCCTGGAATTATTTTGTAATCTTAATCACGTGGTATATGATTTCCCATCCAGAGTTAACCCCTTCCTAGTTCCCCCAATAAATGTGTATGATGTCTTATTGACATGCTCAATGTCACTTGAGACAATAGATAGAGCCTTCTGTAACAGGTACTAGAGGATTCTGTAATATATATGCCTTCTGTACTAGATAGAGCCTTCTGTAACAGGTACTAGAGGATTCTGTAATATATATGCCTTCTGTACTAGATAGAGCCTTCTGTAACAGGTACTAGAGGATTCTCTAATATATATGCCTTCTGTACTAGATAGAGCCTGCTGTAATAGATACTAGAGGATTCTGTAATATATATGCCTTCTGTACTAGATAGAGCCTTCTGTAACAGGTACTAGAGGATTCTGTAATATATATGCCTTCTGTACTAGATAGAGCCTTCTGTAACAGGTACTAGAGGATTCTGTAATATATATGCCTTCTGTACTAGATAGAGCCTTCTGTAACAGGTACTAGAGGATTCTGTAATATATATGCCTTCTGTACTAGATAGAGCCTTCTGTAACAGGTACTAGTGGATTCTGTAATATATATGCCTTCTTTACTAGATAGAGCCTTCTGTAACAGGTACTAGTGGATTCTGTAATATATATGCCTTCTTTACTAGATAGAGCCTTCTGTAACAGGTACTAGAGGATTCTGTAATATATATACCTTCTGTACTAGATAGAGCCTTCTGTAACAGATACTAGAGGATTCTGTAATATATATGCCTTCTTTACTAGATAGAGCCTTCTGTAACAGGTACTAGAGGATTCTGTAATATATATGCCTTCTGTACTAGATAGAGCCTTCTGTAACAGGTACTAGAGGATTCTGTAATATATATGCCTTCTGTACTAGATAGAGCCTTCTGTAACAGGTACTAGAGGATTCTGTAATATATATGCCTTCTTTACTAGATAGAGCCTTCTGTAATAGGTACTAGAGGATTCTGTGATATATATGCCTTCTGCACTACAGATCCTTCTGTAATAGATTCAACCGTCTGTGAAATGTACATGCAATTTGATTTTCATCACCAAATTTGGCGACTCTCGGCATCATTTGTCTGTACATCTATTAATTTCTGTGATTTGAACAACTGGGGTATAGTCGGTGAGTTTTTGTTGGAAGGTTTTGAAACTTCCAAGATATTATTATTACACTTTCTGACTTACACTTTTGAGACCAATTTTAGTGTATGTATTTACTGGAAATTTATGATGATCCCTTTGAATGGATCCAGTTTTATCATGGGTGGCCCCTACTTATACCCTTAAGAGGGATGTAAAGTTTCAAGTATACTTTCAGCAGATATATATGCTGTAAATGTCTTCCCCCATTCACTAATGTTTCACATCTGATCTTATCATATGCTTTCATATCAATATCCAACTGTCTGAAGGAGAGTGTATGAGTATGTACAAACAAAGTGGTGTTGAAATTTACAGCTTGTAGTCCCCCACAGAGTTATAAGTACCTATATGAGAAACATTGAAAAGCTTAAGTGTTTTCTATTTATTCCTCCACTATATATATATATTCTGCTGATTGTAATGTTTACATTCACATTTATAACGGTGTGTTCAAGTCAAGTTTCAGTAATATATTTTATAATTCCTAAATCACAAACATGATAAACTTTCAAATGACATTACATCATGTTGTAGACCTCTTATGTTACATGCTGGGTCCTACAGTAGGACTAGGTCCTCAACTGGAGATGTATTAGTAACAATACTACCGTAACATGCAGTGATGATTCAGTCTCTGATTCATTAGCTGCTTACCTGTACTACCTGACCTGTACACTGTTGGGTATAGGCATGGTTTGCATTGGTCTTTCATGTAAGTTTCTAGTGTTCGGGTCTTTGTATTACTAAGCTGCCTGTCTAGAATCATTGTTGTACCCGGACAGACTATTGTACTCCTTTGTCTCGTGACACTTACATGAAAGTTTGAGCCAAATTGTGTGGTAGTTGGTACTAGTCTCAGGGTGAGACCCTTACTATCATTGCTCTCCTGCTTACACTGGTCCAATAGACTACAGAGATTTCTCGCTTACTTGATTGTAACAACTCATGGACATGAATAGTAAAAACAATTTGTGGGTCACACATCTGATGGAATAGTTTAAACTTCTCGGAAATTCAAACCCTGATAAATTAAGCTGGGGTTATATTTTCTCTGTTCAGAATAATAGACCAGGTTGCATAATCTGAGAGTAAACTGAAAATGGCTGCCACAATGGCTGCTCAGAAATTTGATTTGTGATGCTTTCCTGATGCTGGTTTGTGCATTTTTGCTTGATTTTCACTGCAAAATAATTATTTCCTTCTGTATGTACTGTTCTTGAGTTACAGTCAAAACCCCCCTCCCCCCCCTCCAACAAAACACATGTGAATGGGGGCCCTAAAGTGAGAATGTCAACCAGGACCCCTACAATACAAAGAACTTTGTGGGTGATTCTACAGTAAGGGCCAGTTTGAAGTGGCAGTAGTCCGAATTTTTCAATCCAACATTTCAGCATTTTCGGGGGTAAGATTTGTTACGAGGGAGTTTTTTCTTGACAATAATGATATTTTAAGCGATTGATGGAAAATATTTCTTGGAAAACGGTCAGTTTTGAATTTATATAATTAATCCTGTCATCTACGTCACAACAAAGATGCAAAAGTTTCCAGCTTCCCATATAAAATTTGATTTGATTTTCACAGCCATTCCAAGCTAACTGTGCATCATACTTATTTTTTCAAATTTACCCAAGAATTGTTTAAAGCAGCTTATCAGATAGCTATATGGTCAGGGTTACTGGATATGGAATATCTTTGAGATTGTTCAGTTTATTGAGGTCGCAGAGCTTTTTAAAGACATGCATTGTTGCAGCCTCCTCACTGAGGTCACTGTGGTACAATACTGCCAGGTGGAATTTTCCACAAAGAACTAGTTCAATCACACTGATCTACTTAGCAAAAAATAGATTATTGGCCACTCTGTTGCAGCAGAGTGCTATATCACTGTCAGAGGTTACAAACTGCTCGAGCTGTCTGCATGTATTCCACCTCATTTTGGTGTCACGGGAGTCACAAAAGTGAGTCTAATTGTTTTGTTCTCTAAGACCTATCTCATCCACAGATAAACAGTTTATGTTTATAAATCATCTTATTATAACAACAACTAAAACCTGGTTAATATTAAATCTAAGTGTATTATATTTGCTAGAAAATCTTCTTAAAAGGCTGTCACGGGAGTCACAGTTTCTTTGTCACGGGAGTCACACTGTACAGGCTTTGCCATCTAGCAAACTAATTTAATGTGTTAATTTTATTTTTTTGCACATTGGTTATTTTATTATTACTTTCTTTATGTAGTTGATCCAAAATGCCACTAGTAACTACAGAAAGGCAGAGAAAGAGGAGGGAGAAGTTAAAATCAAACCATGCTGCATTTGCTGTTTATAAACAAAAGTGTAGACAATACTTGAATAAGTATAAGGAAACAAAGAGAAGGGAATTCACAAAATTAACTGAAGATAAAGCAAAACATCTAGAAAAGAAAAGGCTGTTTGACAGGGATCAACAGTGGAAATGCAGAGAAAAGAAACGGTTACTATCAACTCCCACTAGTGAAAATAGTTCAAGAGCATATTCAGCAAAGCATTCCTTGATTAGGGCTACCAACCGGGAGAAGAGTCCAATTTTCAAGTTAGGATTTTCTTCCTTGAATAAAGTAATAATATAATAACAGATGTGCAGAAAAATAAATTAACACATTAATAGTTTGCTGGATAACAAAGCCAGTACAGTGTGACTCCCGTGACAAAGAAACTATGACTCCCTTGACAGCCTTTTAAGAAGATTTTCTAGCAAATATACATGTAATACAGTTAGATTTAATATTAACCAGGTTTTAGTTGTTGTTATGATAGATGATTTAAAAACATAAACTGTTTATCTGTGGATGAGATAGGTCTTGGATAACAAACAACTATACTCACATTTGTGACTCCCGTGACATCAAAATGCAGACATTCAGACAGCTCGAGCAGCTTGTAACATCTGACAGTGATGTACATTGTAGCACTGCTGCAACAGAGTGGCCACTAACATATTTTTTGCTAAGTATGTCAGTGTGATTGAACTAGTTCTGAACTGTATTTCTGAAATAGACACCAATCCCGGATGGAAACTAACTCTACAGTTTGAATTCAGTATTGAGTTGTGTTTTGGTTTTTAATTCATCTTTTTATGAGGAACTGGGCAAATGCTGGCTGTATGAAAGAGACCTTGTGCTTCAACTGATCTGGTTTTGTATTATTTCTGTTTTCTTACGAATAAAATAATGTAAGAAATATTTTATGTAAGTTGTTTCATGATAAGAGTGCTACTTGTCACGGGAGTCACATTTTTCTGTCACGGGAGTCACATACTTTCAATGATCTGTAAGACCATGTGGTTCTTCTTTGTTTATAAATTTAATTTATTTATAAATCTTGAAACCTTCAAGTAGATTACAGTGTGGACCAACGCGGCATATCTTATCTGGAAGGCTACAACAAGAACAAAATGGGAAGGCAGTCAATCTTTTTTTATCGCAGCTGTCACGGGAGTCACGTTTTTCTTTTTCAATTTTTTCTTTGAAGTTGTAACTGAATTGGAAATTTTTTTTATTCAAAATAGTGACCTCTCATTACTCTTTAGAATAAGTAAATAACACTGCATATTAGTTCTAGAATTTGGAAGCTATAGCGTTAAACAAGCGAATAAATGAGTAGCGATGTCACGGGAGTCACCATGGAATGGCTGATGAGGCCTGTCATTTCATTCCTCATTATCATATGGTGTACAGCCCAGTAATAATGACCACAAAAGTGAGACCATCCTAACATCCTATCAGATATAAGGCAGGCCTGTCATTTCAATCCAGAGGCCTGTCATTTCAATCATGAGGCCTGTCATTTCATTCCTCATTATCATATGGTGTACACATGTACAACCCAGTAATAATGACCACAAAAGTGACACCATCCTAACATCCTATCACATATAAGGCAGGCCTGTCATTTCAATCCAGAGGCCTGTCATTTCATTCCTCATTATCATATGGTGTACAACCCAGGAATAATGACCACAAAAGTGAGACCATCCTAACATCCTACCAGATATAAGGCAGGCATGTCATTTCAATCCCGAGGCCTGCCATTTCAATCCCGAGGCCTGTCATTTAATTCCTCATTATGATATGGTGTACAACCTAGGAATAATGACCACAAAGATGAGACCATCCTAACATCCTGTCAGATATAAGGCAGGCATGTCATTTCAATCCAGAGGCCTGTCATTTCATTCCTCATTATCATATGGTGTACAACCCAGGAATAATGACCACAAAAGTGAGACCATCCTAACATCCTATCACATATAAGGCAGGCCTGTCATTTCAATCCAGAGGCCTGTCATTTCATTCCTCATTATCATATGGTGTACAACCTAGGAATAATGACCACAAAAGTGAGACCATCCTACATGTAACATACTATCACATATAAGGCAGGCCTGTCATTTCATTTCTCATTATCATATGGTGTACAATCCAGGAATAATGACCACAAACGAGAGAACATCCTATCAGATATAAGGCAGGCCTGTCATTTCAAACATGAGGCCTGTCATTTCAATCCAGAGGCCTGTCATTTCATTCCTCATTATGATATGGTTTACAACCTAGGAATAATGACCACAAAAGTGAGACCATCCTAACATCCTATCAGATATAAGGCAGGCCTGTCATTTCAATCCAGAGGCCTGTCATTTCAATCATGAGGCCTGTCATTTCATTCCTCGCAGGCCTGTCATTTCAATCCAGAGGCCTGTCATTTCATTCCTCATTATCATATGGTGTACAACCCAGGAATAATGACCACAAAAGTGAGACCATCCTAACATCCTATCACATATAAGGCAGGCCTGTCATTTCAATCCAGAGGCCTGTCATTTCATTCCTCATTATCATATGGTGTACAACCTAGGAATAATGACCACAAAAGTGAGACCATCCTAACATCCTATCACATATAAGGCAGGCCTGTCATTTCAATCCAGAGGCCTGTCATTTCATTCCTCATTATCATATGGTGTACAACCCAGGAATAATGACCACAAAAGTGAGACCATCCTAACATCCTATCACATATAAGGCAGGCCTGTCATTTCAATCCAGAGGCCTGTCATTTCAATCCAGAGGCCTGTCATTTCATTCCTCATTATCATATGGTGTACAACCTAGGAATAATGACCACAAAAGTGAGACCATCCTACATGTAACATACTATCACATATAAGGCAGGCCTGTCATTTCATTTCTCATTATCATATGGTGTACAATCCAGGAATAATGACCACAAACGTGAGAACATCCTATCAGATATAAGGCAGGCCTGTCATTTCAAACATGAGGCCTGTCATTTCAATCCAGAGGCCTGTCATTTCATTCCTCATTATGATATGGTTTACAACCTAGGAATAATGACCACAAAAGTGAGACCATCCTAACATCCTATCAGATATAAGGCAGGCCTGTCATTTCAATACGGAGGCCTGTCATTTCAATCCAGAGGCCTGTCATTTCATTCCTCATTATCATATGGTGTACAATCCAGGAATAATGACCACAAACGTGAGACCATCCTAACATCCTATCAGATATAAGGCAGGCCTGTCATTTCAATCATGAGGCCTGTCATTTCAATCCAGAGGCCTGTCATTTCATTACTCATTATGATATGGTGTACAACCCAGGAATAATGACCACAAAAGTGAGACCATCCTAACATCCTATCACATATAAGGCAGGCATGTCATTTCAATCCGAGGCCTGGCTGCTGTGGGGAGGGGGGTGCTGATTTGGTTTCAATACGGTGAATCATTCTAATCATTACTGTACTGTAATTGTTCTGCTCAATCTGTTGGGCGCTGTGATTAGCTAAATAAAGAAGTCTGAAGTCCGTCATTTCAATCCAGAGGCCTGTCATTTCATTCCTCATTATCATATGGTACATACAACCCAGAAATAATGACCACAAAAGTGAGACCATCCTCACATCCTATTGGATATAAGACAGGCCTGTCATTTCAATCCAGAGGCCTGTCATTTCATTCCTTATTATCATATATGGTGTACAACCCAGGAATATTATAATGACCACAAAAGTGAGACCATCCTAACATCCTATCAGATATAAGGCAGGCCTGTCATTTCAATCATGAGGCCTGTTATTTCAATCCAGAGGCCTGTCATTTCATTCCTCATAATAAGATATGATAAATACCTCCATGATTTGACCCATCCTCGTCTGGAAGGCATTAAATTGAAGTTTTCTGGCAACCAACTATGCCTGTTTGGATCCATTTTCGTAATTCCCACGGTTGAAACCACGTGATGACGCTTTTCTGAGTAAACTACACATTTATTGATTTACGCTGAACCGTCATACATATTCAAGCAAAGCACATGTTCACCTCACACTGTGAGTCACAGTGCGCACATGTTGTTCTCCAGCTTGGTTGTTCTCATGCATATTCATATGATGTGCACAGATTTTCCAAGTGACCGGCTTCTAGCCGATCCCCAATTTTCAGTCATGCTGGTGTTTGGTTGCTGGTGTCTATATTAAATGCCACTGGCAACTGAATAGCCAAATAGGCTATCAAATGTGTTAAATTAATATTCCTGTATGCACATAGTGTGTTGTGTTATATTCAAATTCATAATTGTTAACCTACCTGCTCAAAGTATATACATATCTACAAAATATTGCACTGCATGTTTCGGCCTATAAGAATAACAGTTCTGCTTCTCATCTTTACTCACCTTCCCTATAGATTACTCTGATATCATCTCATCATTAGCTTGCTTCACCTCTGCACTTCTAATTCCCTTGCTCCTAACCTTTGTTATAGCTATTCAAATTAATAAATTAATCTAATCTATAATACATTCTCATTCTCCTTACCGTAAGACAGTCGGCTCAGACCAGACTTTTCCAGGTCTTACATATATATTTTTTGTTTTAGTTCGGAGAGGTCAAAAGATCGGCACACGATCCGTGTTCCACTTCATAAACTGCTTCAAGTTTTTGCCTAAAACATAAAGCGTTGCCGCGCGCAGTTCCGGGATTGGTTTGGCATTGTGCCTGAAGTTGTGGTCCCAAATGTTTCACTATTTAGTGATACAAAAAA
>JAVTVY010026782.1:0-10125 GCA_036873755.1 Hanleya hanleyi | reverse complement strand
CATCGAAGAAGACAAAGGATATCTTTTCTTAAAACATGTCCTTAATCCACGCCGAGTCCTGCCCCTCCACCAACAGTGAATTTGATTTGTGGACCGTGCCGCCCACACAAACCAGTGTCGAACAAGGATTATGGGTGGAGCATCTCCCGCTCTCCAGCATCAACGAAACCGGGCCCATCGAGTTCACCATCAGTAATGCGGATACGGCCTATGTGGTTTTAGCCCATACCTACTTGTATGTGAAAGCCAAGGTGGTCAATGGAGCTGGCACCAGAATCGCTGACCAAGCAACGGTGGGCCCGACGAATCTCTGGCTGCACTCGATGTTTCAGCAGGTGGATATTTTTTTCAGCGACAAACTCATCAGTGATTCCACCAACACGTACCCCTATCGAGCCTACATCGAGACACTGTTGTCGTATGGCCGAGAGGCTAAAAAATCTCAGCTGACAACCGCTTTATTCTACAGGGACACGGCCGAGCACATGGACACGGTGGACAATGGGGGATATAACAAACGCAAGGCTTTCACTGCGAACAGTGCCTCGGTGGATATGATGGGTCGACTGCATGCAGACATGTTCATGCAAGACCGGTACCTCTTGAACAAGATCCCCATCAAAATCCGACTGATACGGGCGCCTCCGACCTTCGCCTTGATGGCCACTAACGCAGAGGGGCATGCAGCGGACTATAAGATTGTCATCCAAGACGCAGTCCTATATGTCCGAAAAGTGAAACCGAATCCAGCCGTTCAATTGGGACACATGAAAGCCTTGGAAACAAAAACCAGCCCAGTACCCTATCCGACGTGTACAAACCAAAGTGTTCTCTGTGCCTGCTGGAAATATGGGCGCCAACAAAGAAAACCTGTTCCTGGGGGAACTACCCAAGCGATTGATCCTGGGCTGTGTGGAAAATACCAGTTTCAGCGGAGCCTACCCAGAGAATCCGTTTGACTTTAAACATTTCGGCATCAAGTTTGTGGCCCTGCATGTGGATGGACAACAGGTGCCAGCCACGGCCTTAACCCCGAACTTTGGGCGGAGGAATTTCATTCGAGCCTATCAGAGCCTGTTTACAGCCACCGGTCAAATCAACCAGGACGAAGGGAATATGATCAGTCGGGAGGACTACGCGAACGGATACACGTTGTTCTGTTTCGATCTGACCCACACCTTAGAGAACGACCATCAGCTGGCCCTGGCCAAGCAAGGCAACTTACGGTTGGAAATCCACTTTGCACGAGCCCTGGCGACAACCGTCAATGTGATCTGCTACGCCGAGTTTGACAACATCATTCAAGTGGACAAGGCGCGCAACGTCCTGTGTGACTTCTCCACCTAACATGGATACAGACCAGATAACCACCGTGCTGGAGAATGACCCAGAGACACGTAGGGTCTTTCAAGGAGTGTTCGCCCGAGATGTGTTTCCATTAGACCGTATGTATCCGGCTGCTTACGTTCTCAACACGGACCCGATGGATCGACCCGGTGAACACTGGGTGGCCGTGTACTTGACAGAAGAGCAGGGGGAATACTTTGGCCCGTACGGTCTGCCACCCCTCCATCCCGATTTAACAGACTTCATGGATCAAGGCACAGAGACGTGGTGTTGGAACAGTCAAACGTTGCAAAGCCTGACCAGTGGCGTGTGCGGACAATATTGCTTGTTTTACCTGTACCATCGATGCCGGGGAAGACCCTTATCTACTATCGTACAGATGTTTGACGAGTACCCCCAGGCCGAGGACCGCGATGTACTCGTCTATGACTGGGCCGCCCATCATTTCAATGTACAAGCCCCGTTCTGGGCTTGAATTATTTCAATGTACATACGCCCGCTGTTCTGGGCTTCAGTTAATGACAAGCCCCTTGTTCTGGGCTTCAGTTAATGACAAGCCCCTTGTTCTGGGCTTCAGTTAATGACAAGCCCCTTGTTCTGGGCTTGAGTTTTCACGTGGTTGTTCTCACGTTGTTGTTGTTCAATGAATAAAAAAAAAAAAAAGAGATCTCACCAAAAAACCCTGTCTTGTGTGTTTTATTCCTAATGCATCAATGCCCAATGTGGAGATTCAGTCAAACTGAAATCAGTGGTGTAGGATGGGGCCAAAATGTAACCCATCAAGTTTAGAATGCAAGAGCACTATAGTAAAAAATAGAGAGCCAATGAAATCAGCCTACAGACCAAGTACGTGTTTTTGGTCTAGGTTTGGAGCGGGCATTTCATTGAGGTACGTGTATACGGTGAGTGAAAAGACTCGTCCAACACGTATCGATTATGACTATAAGTGCTAGGTAACCCATCAAGGTTAGAATGCAAGAGCACTATAGTAAAAATAGAGAGCCAATGAAATCAGCCTACAGACCAAGTACGTGTTTTTTGGTCTAGGTTTGGAGCGGGCATTTCATTGAGGTACGTGTATACGGTGAGTGAAGAGACTCGTCCAACACGTATAGATTATGACTATAAGTTCTATTAGCCAATCAGTGGCCTAGAATGGAGCCAAAGGTAACCCATCCATGTCCAGAAAAACATTACCCGGGTGTACAAGAACCCAGATGTAGGCGCGGACGTCAGCGAAAGCACACCGTGAATACCCCAATTCGATTGGCTGATTGTTCGACCGCTGATTGGTTCTTTTTCTCGACCGCTGATTGGCTCTTTTTCTCGACCGCTGATTCGCTCTTTTTCTCGACCGCTGATTGGTCCACATGGAACTGCCCATCTTTCCCAGGTTCATCTAGAATCCCCTTTTTTGTGCTCAAGCTCTGACTATAGCGATACCGCAACATTGTCTCATTGGACATTGGACCGTCTGACCTGGAGGTGACCCTTTGACCTTTTGACCCGCGTCCGCGCGCGCACTGCCGGGGATGACGCGAGATGACGCGCGCGCGCGCACGCGCTGCGGGGCGCTGGGGCGGGAAAACACCCCGGCGGTTGAACATTGGAACTCTTGTGGGTTTGGAGGATGAACATACGGACGTCTAAGGGGAAAAAGTTGGAACTCTTCTGGGTTCGAAAGTGAAAACCCGGAAGTGACGTGACAACCCACGTGACCTGCGTATATACTGCTGTAAAATAGAGCCGATTTTATTTCTTTGGACGGGACAAGGTCAATTGCGCTTTTTATACTACTAAACTGTGAAGTAGATTACATCTTACATAGGCCTTAAGGCCGTGATATGCATATGAAATAGTCTGGGGCATGGTCAGTACTTTCCAATTTTCCCTTCGTCTACTACTCACCGATTTTTTTATTTTTTTTATTATTTATTTATTTATTTATTTATTTATTTCCTCGAGAGCTTTAAAATAAGACCTCACTCTACCCCATCGGGCCACTAGTGCTCCACCTAGACTCCAACATGTCCACCCCGTATCGATTTATACATACTAATATCCCAGTATATGAGTGTATATGGGTCTATATGGATCTATATACAAGCCTACGCGGTACTTTCAAATTTTTTTCCATCGTATTCTACATGATCAACCTCATAGCTCATAGTAAAAGCCATAAAAAAACCCGATCACCCCTATACCCATACAGGCCAAATATAGCGGACATGATCTTCGAATTGGTCTAGTCCGAGTTGTCTCCCTTGCACCAAAGCGTATAGATGGCGCTGTGGTTTGAACGACGCGATTATCCGGGCAAATTTTGGTCTTCAGTAGCCATTTTGTGTTTTCTGAGCTGGAGAACATTCTCTGTTGCAGTGTATAACGGAACTTTCTTCCATTTCGGTGTCCGCTGAGATGAATAATGTGACGAAATTCTGCACGATTCATCGCCTGCATGTATACCCGTCACGCGTAGACTGTAATGGAGGGAGTGTGCTATATTGTGTTCGAGCGGATGCATAGATTTGTGTGATATCCGACAGGAAACGTGAAAATTGATATTCTTTCACAGATTTCGAAGTGTATACAGTTCTGGTGAGAATGAACGCAGCCTTTATGAGCAGCGATTGAACGATGATGTAGGCCACCGAACAGGTTTTGTGGAATCAACATTGTGTAACACTCCCCCCCCCCCTCCCCCTTGACTGGAGGGATTTTATCGGACATCTGCAGTACGGAACGCTATTTGATGCATACATTCGCTTATCGTGGCAGTCCGTATAATTTGTCAATTTTTGTGTTTGGTTTCGTGAGAGAGGACGACATTGGTTTTCATTAGTGCAAAACTCCACAACAGTGAAAGCTGGTGGATGAAATTCTACTCCACGGGAACGGTTGGTGATACCCATATTTTTTCGCACGGGGACACTTCCTATCATGTTCTAAATGACGAGACGAGTAAAACGAGACCTCACAACCCTACCGCAAATGTATAGAAGTACGTTTCCCAGGATGGTCCTATACCTCCCATACCCCATATAGGCATTTTCCCGTAATTTAGGATAAAGTCCGTATTCCGTATTTTTTCAGGAAAATTTTTACATACACCCACCCTGGAACTAGGGAAAGATAACTCTGTTGATAGACAAGCCCCATTAAGCCCGGCGACCTATATACCCCTCATACCCCATATAGGCATTTTCCCAGGTTTTTCGATAAAGTCCGTGTTCCGTATTTTTTTTTTCAGGAAAAATTTTACATGCAGCCACCCAGCCATCAAATACCCCTTCACCTAGGCTTCACGTTGATACCTCACTCGACCCCATTCGACCATTAGGGGCTCCCCTAGATGCCAAAACGTCTATTTTCATACCCTTGGGCCACCGCGCATGCGCAGAATGACCCTAATTCAACCCCACACCCAGTCCATCAGATGCCCCTTCATGAATGCTTCACTTTGATACCTCACTCGATCCCATTGGACCATTAGGGGCTCCCCTAGCTCCAAAAAGGCTATTTTCATGCCCTTGGGCCACCGCGCATGCGCAGAAGGCCGATATGTCAACCCCACACCCAGTCCATCAGATGCCCCTTCACGAATGCTTCACTTTGATACCTCACTCGACCCCATTGGACCATTAGGGGCTGCCCTAGCTCCAAAACGTCTATTTCCATACCCTTGGGTCACCGCGCATGCGCAGAATGCCGATATTTCAACCCCACGCCCAGTCCATCAGATGCCCCTTCACGAATGCTTCACTTTGATACCTCCTACGACTCCATTGGCCCATTAGGGACTCCCCTAGCTCCAAAACCGCTATTTCCATACCCTTGGGCCACCGCGCATGCGCAGAATGCCGATATTTCAACCCCACACCCAGCCCATCAGATGCCCCTTCACGAATGCTTCACATCGATACCTCACTCGACCCCATTGGTCCATTAGGGGCTTCCCTAACTCCAAAACGTCTATTTCCATACCCTTGGGCCTCCGCGCATGCGCAGAATGCCGATAGTTCAACCCCGCGCCCAGCCCATCAGATGACCCTTCATGAATGCTTCACTTTGATACCTCACTCGACCCCATCGGTCAACTAGGGGCTCCCATAGCTCCAAAAAGGCTATTTTCATACCCTTCGGCCGCCGCGCATGCGCAGAAGGCCGATATGTCAACCCCACACCCAGCCCATTAGATGCCCCTTCACCTAAGGGTGCACTCCGGAGATTCTTTTATTCGGCATGGAATAGACTATGGGTCCGTTTTTCGGCCACCAGTTGTCGCTAAACCTTCAACCCAAATCACTTATATGTATATATTTTCTGAAAGAGCATGATGAAACTATTATTTTAAGATATAACACTACTATGTTATAGAAAAATTTAACTCGAACATTCTCCTCCATGCTTGCTTCATTTTTCCTAGAAAACCCCTTAAAAATGTCGAAAATGGTCAAATTCGGCTCAATTTCCAGAAAAATCTGTAAGAGCGATTTCAATTAAACTTCTTACTCACGTTCCCTGGTCCGGTCTCAACTTAAAAAGGCAAACAAAAGTGGGTGTCAACCTGCCCGTTTTTTGTCAGATTTTCTTCCCGTAAATGAGTCCCGATTTTTAGGCACACCCAAGGGGCATAACTGAGGCAGGACAAACTTTACTCCATGATCCCGATCAGCGTGTAGACGAAGCCAGCACTCGATTTGTACGTACTCGTTTGCAGCGTTGATAATGCTGAATAGGATGGCATTATAGATATAAGCTATTAAGAAGACAAGAAGAATTATGATGTAGCAGAACAAGGGCAGTCTATCGTATTATGAAATTAGAGAGGGGCCATTACTACGAAACTGTGGAGGGCCACCTTAAGGGGCAGGATGTTTTTTACGAAATTAATTATTCACATGTATCGTAATCTCAGAGTGTTTGCGAGTATGGCGGTATACAACACTTGCCAGTTATACATATTATTTTGGGAAATCCGACCGATAACTTTCCCCCTACCCCATCTTTGTTTTGATCAATTTTGCCAATTCTAGCAGGATTTTCGAGAACAAAACTCAAAATTAACCTATTTCTTCTTAATAATGGTCATCCATTCGGCAATATGAAGGCCGTGGTTACTTTTCCGCTTTCCAATGATAGCAGAAACGCGGCAAAATGCAAATAAGAGATATAACCAAGTCAAATTATTGGTAATTTTGCACTCAATTTTCTCTTAGAAACATGGGAAATACTTCAGAAACTTGAGAAATAATTTGTAAAACCATAATAATATACATCCATTCCATCCTTTATGGACTGTAAATGGGTTCTCTTGTAAAGAAAATTTACACTGGCAAATTTATATCATTCTGATAGGACCTCGTTCTGCCATAATATCCACCGAAATCTCAGTCCAGGGGGAGATAACTCCTGTATGGAATACAGTATGCAGTAACCTCAATTGTATACTAATGGACACACTGTGGATTATTTTAATCGAACTCCTGGTCTTCTTTCCACCTGCTTCCGAAAATAGCGCTTCAGGTGTAACTAGACAGTCAAAATTAAACAATCTGGCGTAATGATACATCTCCGCTCCGTAACGGAGTCTACATTAAGATAATGCTTAGACTCCACTATTATGCCTGAAAGGGTGCACTCCGGAGATTCTTTTATTCGGCATGGAATAGACTATGGGTCCGTTTTTCGGCCACCAGTTGTCGCAAAACCTTCAACCCAAATCACTTATATGTATATATTTTCTGAAAGAGCATGATGAAACTATTATTTTAAGATATAACACTACTATATTATAGAAAAATTAAACTCGAACATTCTCCTCCATGCTTGCTTCATTTTTCCTAGAAAACCCCTTAAAAATGTCGAAAAATGGTGAAATTCGGCTCAATTTCCAGAAAAATCTGTAAGAGCGATTTCAATTAAACTTCTTACTCACGTTCCCTAGTCCGGTCTCAACTTAAAAAGGCAAACAAAAGTGGGTGTCAACCTGCCCGTTTTTTGTCAGATTTTCTTCCCGTAAATGAGTCCCGATTTTTAGGCACACCCAAGGGGCATAACAGAGGCAGGACAAACTTTACTCCATGATCCCGATCAGCGTGTAGACGAAGCCAGCACTCGATTTGTACGTACTCGTTTGCAGCGTTGATAATGCTGAATAGGACGGCATTATAGATATAAGCTATTAAGAAGACAAGATGAATTATGATGTAGCAGAACAAGGGCAGTCTATCGTATTATGAAATTAGAGAGGGGCCATTACTACGAAACTGCGGAGGGCCACCTAAGCTTCACTTTGATACCTCACTCGACCCAATCGGACCATTTTATCTAGGGACCGAATCACCGCCAAAACCACGGCCAAACCGCATCACCGCGCATGAATACATTTTTTTTTTTTTTTTGCCGGAACTTTTTTTTTTCGATCCGACAACCCGAACATGCCCGAACACGCCCGAACATGACCGAACCACGCCGCCATCTTGCTTTACAACATGGCCGACACCCACCATCTTGCTTTACAACATGGCCCACCCTTCCCGAACATGCCCGAACATGCCCGAACCACGCCGCCATCTTGGTTTACAACATGGCCGACAGCTGTGACGTCACAATACCAGCCAGCCAATCAAAATCGTCGTACCATACTTGAAAACTGTGACGTCATAGTTACATCCGGGTGAAATTAGCGTTTAGTTGCCCTTTGTATACTACTCCCATCATCACGGCAGCGGACAGTACCAATGCTTTGAAGAAATCGGCAACGAGCTAGTGAGTATAAGTATTTAGGTAAGCTAGCTCGCCGGTTAGCTCTTTTGACAATTCATGCCTTGTGCTAATCAGATTGAGAAGACACTACAATTGAATTCAGTCATGTTATTGCCTGTTGGCGATTTATCCTCACTATCCTAAAACGCGTCTTCCGGTCGGGGAAAGAGAACAAATGTGAACATGCGCATTCTCAGACAAATGTAAGTATATATGCGAGCACATGGGCATTAGTGTTCTCGCCATTGAGACCCCTTTCTTCTTCCCCCTAGAATCTGTCTCTGAACACCTTTCAAAGGCTAAGGATAGACGAACACGTGGCTGTACTATGGGCACAGACAAACACACAAACAAACACAGACGGCTGGGTATAATTATATTGAGATGGAAAGTTTTTACACATTCCAGAAAGATATTTTATTACGTTGATTATGCCAGTTATTAATGCGTAGTTCATTCCTCACCTTGCAGGCATTTTACTCACCTTGCAATCAGCAGGATTACCATTAATATTAACGGCATCATTATGGGGAATGTGATCCAGTAAAACACAAGATTGACTCGTACTCCCCCATTGGTATAGTGTTATTCGGCTAGGGGCTCCTATAAGAAGAAAAAAATCAATTTGAAAAAATGACTTTTCCAAGAACCCGTAGTATCAGTAATACTCGACACTATATTATAAATATGACAACTTGAACCAAAAGAAACCTAATGTTTTCAAAGTCATTATATCTGCAGTACTATTACATCGAAATATTATTTTGGTTCAAAGTGTAATATTTTAGATATATTTAAAAATCCATACTAAAATATATACGAAAACGCCAAAACAGACGAAAACCCGATTTCAAACGTCAGTCGACAGTTATTCGTCACTTTTTCTCTGAGCGTGAACAATATAAAACTTGGTATCTTATCTGTACGAAAAATAGCTTTTTTGTGCAGAATTAAATAAATTAATTTTCGGATTCAATAATGCATGTAACCGTATAGCTACTCCTTACTAGAAGACAAGCTGTAAAAATCTGTGAATTTAAAACAGAAAAAAAACGAACGAAAACCACCGAAGCAAACTAACGTTTTTCAGCAGAAAACACAGTTTTGTGAATAACTTCTACAGAACAATTTTGCCACTGATGGAATTCTTAAACGCATAGTTTGGTCAGTAGGGGCAAGCATTTCATGTGGGAAAATGGAAATAAAAATAAATTTTTTGCCAGAATCCACGGATAGTCACTGTTTAGCTAATATTGAAATTTCAGGAAATGTTTTGCATATTATAGAATTCCCACTGTCTCTGGATTTGAAACTTCATATATACGGATACTTTTTCTTCGAAAAGATCCAGTTCACTACTTGAATTATGAAATATTCGTTAAAAAAAACACTTGTATGAGAAGGTATGGGTTGACCCTAAACTGTATAGTTTTTGTAGTATTTCGACCGTGGTGAGGTCACACGATGATGTTTAAGAATTAGGCTAGATGGATGGTAGCAAAACCGAAAATTATTGCCACTAAAAATAACACAGGACCTTTCCGGAAAAAGTGGGGGCTCATGACAGACATCGAAAATGACTTGCGTCTTGATGTTTTGCTTCATTTTTTGTTATCCGATAATAATTGTTGGAATTCCGTTCAATAGTTTCTAATTTTACCAATTTCTATCAAAATCCGTTACCTCTGTCAAGCGAGGAAACAGAGGGCGTGTCCAATGTTTTAGGCTCCTTTTGCTGAGACGCTTTCAACAAATAAAACGAGAGACTTTGGAGCAATTGTATGTTTTACCTTTGCGAAAGACGGTTTCCTCCCAGTGGATAGTGAGTGGACCAGGGCGGACCTCGGTAAATTCCGAAATAAAATCTTTCTGGAAACCATCAACACCACAAGGACCCTGTCGGAAACGAAAAAAAAGAAGAGATAATGTATTACAATGGCGTATATTCATATTTGAACACACATTGATATGTTCGATCTTAAGACCGCACTGCGTCGGCCTCGTAAGCGG